>JBBPCZ010096587.1:0-11110 GCA_037974445.1 Brycinus macrolepidotus
CCTGTGCAGCCCCCCACACACCAACACCTGGACTGACATCAGTATCGACCCTCATCTGAGTGTAGAGACTGTGAGGAGAACTCTGTCTGATCTTCAGAAGACCTTGGATGAGAAGATGAGAGAAACAGGTTAGAAACATCCATATTCAGCATGTTTTCTGCACAGAAGTCATATGAAAAAGGTAACACTTTACGTTAATGCTTAGGTGTTTCATTCATGTTAATTTTATAAATTAGTGCAGCATTTGATTAGAACGAGGCCTTTAAAAACTGGAATGGAATTGTTTTTTTATTGTAATCAGTTTCAACTGAACTAAAGAAGTTTCAGCTCTTTGCAGGTACAGTCTCTGTCTTTATGTCTCTTAAACACTGACAATTATTGTCAAATATTTTAAAATGACCGTAGCCACAACTCTGCTACCTGTCCAGTTCAAAGTTCTGTTACTTACATCTCACAGCAAAAACAAAACAAAAACTAAGAATGAAATCATTTATTATCTGCATGTTCATATCTCTCACTGTGTGTTTCTCTCAGTGGATGGGACTCTGGATCCTGATACAGCTAATCACTATCTCATCCTGTCTGATGATGGAAAACAAGTGACAGATGGAGACACAAAACAGAATCTTCCTGACAACCCAAACAGATTTGATAAATATATCATTATCCTGGGAAAAGAGGGATTCTCTTCAGGGAGATTTTACTATGAGATGCAGGTCAGGGATAAGACTGCCTGGAGTTTAAGAGTTTTTAACTTTTTTTAACTTTTAACTTTTAAGTTTTAACTTTAAGAGTTTTGGCCCAGAAGATATATTTTTGGCCTGTGTCTATGGATGAGATGGAGTATCAGGCTTGTGCTGGTGATACCCCTGTCCATCTGTTGTTGAGAGAGAAGGTGGCTCTAGAGGTGGTGGCTCTAGATTCATCCTTTTCAATGTCTGAACTTAATGAAGCCATACAATATTTCCCAAACAATAAAGCCCCAGGCCCTGATGGCTTTCCAGCAGAATTTTATAAAGAATTCTGGCCCACGCTAGCACCTACATACTTCAGAATGGTAACTCAAATCCAGAACGATCACAACATATCTCCAAACATGAACTCTGCTATCATCAGTCTACTTCTTAAACCAGGCAAAGATCCTGCACTTCCCTCCAGTTAACGCCCAATTTCACTTATTAATGTAGATATTAAAATAATTTGTAGAGTCCTTGCCAGGAGATTAGAAAAAATTCCATGGCTGTATATATCATCCAGTCTGGCAATGGTGCAATTGCCAGTGGCTTATCACACCCCCAGGGCTTTGACACTCTTTATTATTAAAGGTCTGTGTAAATACTTCTTCTTTGTTGTAGTTTCTACCATTAAGTTGTGTAAATTAGACTGAAAGAAAACTGGCAAAATGTAGCCATAAGGTCAAATGGGTTTGAACAATGCCTAAGGGTTTCCTGTAATGCTGAATTTATTGTTGAGAACGGGTTCACTTTGACGTAGTTTTGGGCTGAGTCCAAAGTAACTTCAGCATGAGTCACTCTAACTTTTACTGAGGGCCTTTGTTGAAGTTTTCTTATGAAATGTTAGCTAGCCAGATAAATGCCTAATTAAGCATTCCTCATCTCCTACATGACAGCTATACCTGGTGTTCTGATGTTTTGCCAATGTCCTTCACTGACACAAGCTTACTAGTAGAACAGCCCGTTCCACAGTAGATGCTGCACCCAGAAGAAAGAGGTCACAAAGAAAGATGAGTCAAAGTTTTGTCTTCAGCTGTTTTTGATCTTTAGCTATGTAAAACCGTGGTGATGTTTATGAGCTACAAGTATCTCTTGAATGTTTTGAAACCTACATTTTAAATAAAGGATAAAAAAACTGTTAAAAATATAAACTTTATGCCTCCACTATATAAGCAGAAGATCTAGACAAACAAAGCAGCAGTCTTAGTTTTAAAATCATAAACACATTAAGATATACGCTGGTATTGGTGTTGTGCAAGATCAATTTTAATTGCCAAGTTAATGTAAAAAGTGCCAAACCATCTCTCTTTAGCACCACTCCATACTCTCATTTGATTTGATTGTATAGCACTAACCCATAAGACCTCCACATGCAGAGCTGAATAGCATTCGGGGCAAGGGGTCCTTAAGCTTTCAAGTGATTTCAGGTCAAGAAAGAATTATTACAAGTGAAATACTGCACCTCAGGGAGGCCTTAATCGTTTTGCATTCTTGTTAAATGAGTATGCCAAAAGCAAGAAGCATGCAGGGCTTTTTTCAGATCTGGCATTGTCCCAGCAGTTCCAAAGAGATAATATAACATAATAGAGACACCCACAGATTCTACAGAAGAGTATAGAGTTCAGGAATCATGGATGAGGCAAAAAGAAACCAAAACAGATACAATACGATTAATGAGCTGCAAGTTTGAACAACAGCAGATGTGAAAGCATGAAATTTAAGTATAGTCGCTCCAGAATTATGCCGAATTTTATCTTGATTCATTCAGTTTTTCCAGTATATCTTTAATTCTATCTCTCTTGGTTGGTAATTCTCTATGCAGTCTTTGGTTTTGCTTTTTTACCCAGTCTGTATTATTTAGCTAAGAGTATCTGACTCACTGTTGTGTTTTTCACACCCTTTTGAGTCTTCAGGTAACATTGTCAAAAGGTGTAACACTGTCAAAAAGTGTTTAGTGTAAAACTACAGTACTTCACTGGCAGTGTTTTTCACTATTCATTTGTATTATGCAATTATAATACTTTAGTGTATTTCTAATTACAGTACTGTAATTGTACAGTTTTCAGGGCCCCTGTATTTGTACAGCCCGTATGTGCTTTAATGTTCATCCTCAGCTGTCTGAGCACCCTCAGTTTTGCTAGATGACATAGTAAAACATGTAAGGGTATAGAAAAACAAATAAAATCTGTCTAGCTACTTTCTAGAAGCAAATACTTGAAAGCTCGATCCTATTCCTCACTCATTCTGTGAACTGAGCATCACATTATAGCAGTTATTGCACTTACACCAGTCATTAAGACCACAAAGATGGCAGCAACCAAATATCTACATTAAGGGATGATCCAAAACACAAAATACCATTTAAGGACTCCAGTGGATTGCTGCAGTGTTTCCACTGCAAATGTACATGTATTTTATTTGCAGTGTATACTTTTGAATGCTGGTCTAAAGAGCCTCTTATAATAAACAGTCAAAAATTCATTTTTAAAAATCATTTTTATTTCTCATGTTTGTGCAATGTAAAAAATATTATACAGAGATCCAGTCCTACTCATTCAACATCATAGAAATAACTAAAGTTACAACAAGCAGCTTGGTGTTTAAAGACCCACAAGTATGTGGTTATAAGTTCAGTCACAGCTGGATTTAACCAATAACAGTTGTGCATTAATGTTTCTGCAATTGACCATAGTATTGTTAGCTCTGAGTTGAAATGGCTGTGCAAGAGCAGGAAATCAAGACTGAGATACACTGCTCTACATGTATTTCACAAATGCCCCCCTAACTGCTCCTGGAGGGACGGTGTCCAGCACAGTTAGAGGACCTCCGTGCACAAACACACTAAACTGACAACTGAAAAATGAGTTGCATCTGAGAACGGAAATCACTAATCTGTGAAGGACATCAGACTGATGCTGTGCACCTATACTTTTTGGACTTACACTTACTTAAGGAAAAATAATACAAGAACAAAACAGTTGGTGTTAGAAATACAATATTTAAAGTGATATGTGCATATTATTTTACTGCCTGAAGAAATGTGCCACTTCTTCTAACATTCCTGATAAATGCATGCTGGGATTCATTCAACATAAAATAAATGTTGCACAATGTTAAAATGCAGAGGTAGCAAAAGAAATAGTAAGATCAACGGTAAAATGTATCAAAATATATCAGTAGTATCCTTCATCACCACTCTTCAGTCTCATTGCAAGAACTGAACTCGACATTTGACTGAACTGCTCACAGCATATTATGTTCTGCAACACTTTCTAAAAGGCATTAGAAGCATTGTCTTTGAAAGCAAATTTTAAAAGTACACACTGGTAAAATTCCTCATAAAATCATAAAGTAAGATCAATCGATCTAGGACTGGTGTTTTCTTAGCTCTTATGCCCAAAGCTTGATCTGAACAAGCACACGTTTTGTCTGTTTAGTGAAGCCACACATGGTTAGAGTTACGCTTTCTTTGTCTCTCTCTCTTTCTTCTCGATGAAGTGGATGAGCTTTTTAACCCATGCGGTCCGAGGATTCAGGCAGATTCTCTCTCCATTCACCAAACCAGCGCTGAGAAAAGAAAAACATGGACATAAATTCAATGTTTTTCAATAATTCAGGTGGAAATTTTCCTCATGATTCGCAAATGTGGCCTGATTCTGGAATTTACAGAACCAGAAACCATTATCAGCTCAGATTGCGACCAGTTATATCTACAGCTGTGAAACTCCTTCACTCGACTAAAAGTAAAAACAGCCCAGTGTAGTGTTACTCTATTAAATATGAAATCCCAGTATCAGCGTGTCCAGTTCAGGTGCATTAAAATGCATTTAGGTACCATATCAAAAGTTAGAGTATTGCTAAATCAAAGTACTGATAAATCAATGGGTTTTCAAAAACAAAGCAGAAGAATTAAATAAATAAAAAAAAATAAACCAAGAAGCAAATGAATTAAATTTATGACATTTTACAATAACTTAGTTATGCTTGCTTTTGGTATGCTGAATTTGATGCGCTGAACTTTCTTTCTCATTCCCTTGAACCGAGCTGCAAACTCAAACTACTCTGAGATGCCTTTAAATGTTAAATGAAACAAAAATAAAACACATAATTAAAATCACACAGTAGTACAGTAAAAAACTATTAGTTAGTTACTATTAGTTAGTTACTGGGTAGTTATGCTGTAGTTTAGTTATGCTTTTGTGGTGCTAAAAATGGCAAATTCAGAATAACTTCAGAAATGTGTGTTCTTTCTCATTCTCTTGGACTCATTCTCATTCCTCATATCACACTCCATGAAGACTTACATGACCTCCGTGTTTTTGCAGTGTGAGCCTCTTGGAAAAATCTCTACGCTTCGCAGGCTGTGGGGAGGGATGACCCTTGACTCCAGCTGTAAACACATGCACTGCCTGTTGTAGCCTCTTCCAAGGGGTTGCATTGCTGAAGAAATGAGGAAAAAAAGACAGGCTTTTTATTTTACTTTTCTATTTAAAAATCACCCCTTTCTCCTGGGAAAAATGATTTAAGACACACAGTTGGAGCTAAGGCCCACATTGATGGAACATTTACATTCTTTGTACCTTGATAAACAAAAATGTGCCTTTTTTTCAGAGTACTGTATACAAAGTATTACCATTGATGTGAGCCATGGCTCCCAGGGTAGGATGCTATTTAGGCCCCAAAAAGTTCCGAAAATGATCCTGTCTGTATGGTACCCTTTTGCATGATTTGATATATTTGGCATCTATATACTATCTATGTACAGGTAAAAAAAAAGAAAAGCTGTTTCTTACCACTGGTGAGGAGAAGACTGGTTGTCATTAAAGCCAGCAGGAGAAAGAACCTCATGGTGAAGTTTCTCATGATGATGAGCTTTCTTGTTCAGTCACAGTCTTGATTCTGAATTAGCTGAGTGTGCCTCAGTGCTCTGCTTTAAATCTTATATTGACAACAATCATGTGATTATTACAACAAGGATTTATTGTACTTCCCTTTTTCTTAGTGTGTGCCGTACAAGCATGTGCGTGCTGCTCATGTATAAACAGATTTGTGGTTTCACTTCAGACGTTCACATGTCCATCAGCTGCAGGCCCCATGTCTCCTGTTCTTTGTCTCGTGCTGGATGTCTCCCACTTCAGAAAGTCCCACTGGAGTTTTATAACACTTACTGGATTTGAATGTCTACACCATTTCTCGATTAATATATTTCACCATATCATATATTACATCATATATTACTACGTGACTTGACATCTACTTACACATGCCTTTTAGTTTGTATACTTTTGGTAATACTCGTGATAATGTAATAACTTTTATTTCTGTAGAATTGATTTACACATTTGAATAAAGTATATTCAGTCCCTTGCCGTTATGTCCGTTTTGGTTTCTCCCTCTACCCTTACAAGTCTGACCTGTTGGCACCTTCCATTTCCCCATTAAAGCCCAGCTTGACCCAGATATCTTTGTCCTCCCTTGTGGCTAGATGTGGCTGGCACTTGTGTTTGTGTTGTCTCATTTTGTATGTGGATGTTTATTACCCATCTCTCTCTCTCTCAGCCATGCGCTTGAGTCTATTACGTCTGGCTTTCAGTTATCCCTGAACTAGAGGAACAAGTACACAAGTATGTGGCCATGCAGTGACACTAAGGGCCACGTTCACAAACCCAGACGCTTCCTGTATGTACCACGAGAGCTGTGGTGAGACTAGATATGGTTTTGGATGTTGTATTAATGAGACAGTGCCAAGTAAGCGTCTCTTTGTTCTTGCTGTCCCCTCTCTCTGAATAAACTCACTGAGAAACTCTCCTGCAAGTGCATGTTTATCTCCATGTGCCAGTCACATACATGACGATTACTGATGAGTCAAAGCAGGTGTTAGTAGAGCTCAGAAATCAAATCTAACAAATCTGTTTAACTTGTCCACTCTTTTCTTTTGTGTCCCCCTACTGACAGTTTATCACCTCCATCCTTCCCATCTTAAACCCAGCCAGTTAAAGCTGTGTCCTTTAAAAAAGCTCTCACTGATATTATGTTCCACTTCAAAGAGACCTTAAGCAACTACTCAAACACATCTCAGCTGCCTCCCTCATTTCTTTCTTATGCGCATATAAAATTGCTAAATGAGATATTTCTGAGAAGAATATGGACAGATACAAATACAGATACAGCAAGAAAATGGAACTCCGAACCACATCCATCGCCAGAAGTATCCCTATCAGATAAGCAGCACTTAAAGCTTTCATCTTTGAGAGAAAAAGAAGAGAATCAAGCTCCACACCATCTTCAGCTCTGATAAAGTCCGTTCATACTTTCACTGTGAGAAGAAAACTCAACACTGTTTGTCTTTTTAAGAAGTAGTTACCTGGAATTCTTGGATCATGAGAAGCAGAAAATGAACTCTTGAGGTGTTTACAAGAAACGTGAGAAAACATCCCTTCAGAATTCTGCAGAAAAATTGAAAGCAAGTCTCCTGAAATGAATGGTAGCTCTAATAAAGCAAAGGAGGATACACTAAATCCTAAAAATTTTATATATTTTGCTGTTGAGACTTCTGTGTGATTTTCTGTTTTCTGTCTTCTGCCTTTTTTGTGATGCTGAAAATGTACATAATAGCCATTTGACTGGAAATTAAATAAAAGAATGACCTCTGACTTTTGCGCAGTAACAATACAAATCTGAAAATGTGTTTCCCAATATATATCAAGACAGGCTTGTGTGATTGAGACTGTCTGACTGGTATCCACTCAGAAGAGGAAGTTTGTGGGAACTGCTTAGTCATTTCTTTAACGCCGCTCAACAAAAAGGTCATAGCTCATCCTAAGCTCTGCACTATATGAGTGTCTATATTGTCGTGGAAAAATAAATCGTGTTCCACAGATTCAAGACTTAAGATCAGAAAGGTTCTTAAAATCAACCCAGGTTTATTGTATTTGCCAGGCAAATAAAGCAGGTCTCTTCTCAGCGCGCTGACAAGAGAGTGCTGTCTCAACACGGATTACATGAGTTTTTATTCTCTGCTTCAAGCATAACGTAATGGCATTGGTTTCCGCTCCAGGGTCATTCGAGGTCGGCTCATCTTATGTGTGTATGAGCTCTGGAACATTCTGATACAAGAACATCACGTGCTGTGCCAAAGAAGTAAGAGCTAAGCTGCCGGTGACTCTTTTCACTTAGCTCATGTCCTCGTGGTCGAGGGTTTCACACCTTTCCTCGGCCGATGCTATCTTACTCACACTACCCTTACCCGGGCGGGTCATGACCTTACAATAAGTGCAGAACATTTCTTATCAAAATACACAGATAAGAAATATCAGACACAAAGATAAATGTGATAGACCGTATGAATATAAATGTATGTATCTCTGTATGAATATAAATGTGTGAGACATTACAAAAGTATAAATGTGGAAAGACACTGCAAACTGGTTAATAAGTAAATTTTCCCGCACATATATGTAGCTGTGTCTTTTTGAAATCACTGGAATTTCAAAATTCATAGGTAAATTTCTAGACTTCTAAAACAACAAAAAAGGCCATCTGATGTTCAAACAACTGGAAAGAATCATGGCAGTTAGAAGATCTGAAATAAAATTGATTTGGTAACCTCTGCTTACCTATTTTCCCACTTTCAGTCACTTCCTACAGAACAGTGTTTTGTGTGCTTTTTGTCCATTCATAAATATTTGGTGATAAGTGGTTTGAGTATAAGTGTGTTTGAGTCCTGATGTGATCACAAAAAGCATTGAAAATCTTAAATGTAGTCATAGTCAGTTCCAACTCACTAACTAACTCATATTCTTCTGATAGTGGACCAAACACTCAGCCGCTTACACTGGATGACAATAAGATATATTTTTTGTTTAAGAATGTTTTATTATGTCAAGAAATACATTTATTCAGGTATATTTTATTGCAGCACACTAAAGTAAAATTAACAATGTATTCATTTAAAATATCACTATTGAAAAACACAGAAAAGTATATTTAGGTGTATTTCCATAAAAAACACAAAATAAATAAATCTTCTGTATATTCTATTGGTGCACTAAACTATGTTTCTTTTTTAACCTGGATGCTATCCCTGTGTCAATTATGGTGCAGCATTTTCATTGAAACAGTATAGCTCATAATTCCAAATTTCCAACACACGCACACACCCACACACCCACACACCCACATGCACACACACACATGCACACACACATCCAACCTCACTATCACTCTCCCACTCCTTATGTCTACCTTATTGTATTCATATCTGTGGAGATCATTAATAGTGTTGATTCTGTCCACATTTGCATCCTCAGAGCCAAACAAAACAGGATTTTATTGGTGCAATGTTCTTATCATGAGAGATAAAAATATTGGATGGATCACTGGTTGTTAATTTCTGATCCTCGCTGTCTGTCTGTCTGTCCATCCATCCATCCATCCATCCATCAATCCATCTCTTCATCCATCCATCCATACATCCATCCATCCTCCTCTCTGTGGTAAAGTTCCACATCCAGTAAAGGTTTATCCAGTGAAGTATTTTAGTTGGTTGCCTTTTATTTTGAGATTTCCCTTTAGGTACTTTAATTCTTAAACAGTCTGGTGAATTATCTGTACTTTATAATAGTATTTAATTATTAACAGCATTAAGGTTAGGGTTAATGTTAATGTTCCCTTACATTTATTAGATATTTAGTTGAACATTAAAGACAAAGTGAGCATATACAGACCATCTACAGGGGGTAAAATAGAGTTTTTCTGGGCCCCTAAAATAGTATCAGTTAATGTTCTGTTCAAGGCAACTAGCTTGCAGGTGTCACAATCTTGCCACTTCCGCCCCGCCTCCGCCGGTCCCTGTCACTGGATTACTGAGCCTGGGTTTGCTTTTTACTCAGTTTAACTCATCATTTTCACCCGTGTTTTGTTCCCCTTAAATTACATGTTCGGTTTAACCTGTCTTTTCATTGGTTAGCCTGTTTATGTTCCTCGTGACCTTTTTGTTTCTTTACCATATTAGTTACACCCCTCACCTGTTACCCATTTCTGTCTTCCCTATTTATAGCCAGCCTGCCTGGGAGTCTTTGTCTGGTTGTTCTAACCAGTGGTTGTTTTCAGAGTGCTGTCTCGCCACCACAACCAAGCCAAGCTTGTGTTCAGTGTCTTTTCCCTTCGCTCTGGTTTGGTGATTTCCCTCGTGAAGGACTGATCTTGTTTGCACTCTGGTTTGAATGAGAGTTTTACCAATTTGCACAGTGACTGATCTGTCCATTTAATTCCTGCATCTACCTCTCAATGTTTCCCGCACCAGTCTCACATGCAGACATGACAAAAGGTTTGCACACCCAAGTGCTCCCATCTTACAGATCAAACAGTCTGAATCAGAAATCCATTATTTCTGCATTTATTATAATATTGATTAAGACCTATGTCTGATCCACAGAAGAAGAAAAGAGTGATTGAGATATGAGAAAAAAAGAAAACGAACTCAATATGGCAGTTCAAAATACTTTATAAATAGAACTGGTGGTTATAAATGTAACATAAAATATAAAAAAATACAGATTATTTACCACATGACAACATAAGGTGCTTAAACATTGAAGAAATGCTTACATTTCAGTTGTACCAGTGTTTTCTTAGAAAGTACAGTAAGAAAATATACAGAAGTAAAACATTCTTCTTTCTTTTTGCAGTACTCCATTTTCTTTTTCTTTTAATGCTGAATCACACCATACTCTTCATGTCTGCAGAGACCAATTTTGTCGGTCCTATCCTGCCAAAGTGAAGAGAAATGTTGCTAGCTGTTAATTACTAAGCATGCAAACAAATTTGACATAATTTATGACAACTCTTCAAAGGAATTCTTCATCATTTGCCAAAAATGCAGAGTTTAGGTTGCAAAATGATGAAGAATTCCATTAAATTCAGCAAATTTAAGAAGCATACAGGAGTATAAATGAACTGTAAATGTAAAACTTACTTTTTCATAGCATCCTGAACCCACTTGGCGTTGGGGTTAACACAAATTTCGACCTCCTTCTTAAACTTTACAGTGGCACTGTAGGAAGGAGTAAACTCATTACTTTAAAAAGCTGTAGAAATTGCACAACTAGAAGTGGCACAAATTTAAATGGCTCTTCCAAACTGTCAGATGATGTAATAATCCTTTCCTTCTATTATCATTTGACTTACATCACTTCCAGGTTTTTGCAGTGAGGACCAGGAGGAATGATCAGAAATTTCTGAATCTTCTCTTGCCGGATTGGCGATTTCTGGATTGCTGTGCACCGGCACCGGGGCTGAATAACTAAACCTGAACCTACAGAGACAGGACAGAGAGCTGGTGAAATACACTGAAAGGCAACATTTCACATCCCCTT
>JBBPCZ010096598.1:0-11110 GCA_037974445.1 Brycinus macrolepidotus
GTAAAGTACAGATACGTAAAAATGTACTTAAGTACAGTAACGAAGTACAAATACTTTGTTACATTCCACCACTGGTGCCAAGTTTGTGAATTCTAGTCACAGACTTAATGTTGCTACTCTCAGAATTCAGCTTAGGTCCTGTAGTCTCCCACCTCCTAGAAGTATAAGGCTAGCCCTGGCCAGACTCTAATATCAGGCTGTTTCTAATGAGTTTGTATGCAGTTTGCAGATGAACTTGCAAACTTGGGCACAATTGCTAATCCTAACATGTTGTAGGTGTCCTTGCATGATAAGACCCTGAAGATTGCGGAGGGCTAGGTTCTTGTTACCAGTGTTTCTGGAAAGAGGCGTTTCACCGGGAACTGAGAGGGGTGGCTCCTAGATCACTAACGGCAGATTGTTAAAGGAATCTGTGAGCAGGCAACACACCACCTCTGGTCTAATGACCTATGTCTTTCTTACAGAGGTATCAAACCACTCCGCACTCCTGAATCTGTTCCTCAGTAATTCGCAGGCGGGGAAAGTGATGAACAGTCCTTGTGATGAACAGTCCTTGTGACCGCTGAGTCGGCTACTTTGAGCAGTTGTTTAATACCGCTTTTTCACTGGCACAAGAAACTCGGCCGTACCGCGAACAAATGTTTTTCCATTACAAATAACGCGACCCACACCCGATCTGAACCTTTGCTGTCACTGCCCTGCTCAATAGCAGGGGGGAAGCGGGCCACAGCCAAGCTGACTGCATCACTGCTTTCTGATTGGTCAAAATGTTGTCATCGCAGAGGCCGTTGTTTTTTACTGCCCACACAAAAGCCAACAATGAAGAAACTAACAACTGGGAAGTTGAAGTTGGGGATGAAGATAAATTAGAGTTTTCAATTATGCTAAAAAATGTATCTTTAATGCTGTGAGAAATGTGAACCAGGCTATTACTAACAAGCTGGGTTAGGTATTCATCACAACAGCTAAAGGATACTGAGAAAAGAATAAAAAAACTCAAACAAGATTATAAATAATAAAAGACCACAATAGCTGTGACAGAAAAACTTTCTGCCGGTATGACTACATGGACGTGATTTTGGGACAATGACCTGAGGGTAGGGAGAATCACAGGGGTCTGTGGTATCTGGGTCGAACTTCTACAGGTTGGCGGTGAGGCTGTCCTCTTTGGGTTGCAAGCAATCTTTGCGTTCATGTGGGAGACAGGCCTTGTTGTTTCTATCTGAAAAGGGAAGTGTGATTGCCTGGATTGTGGGATCCCCTGCAGTTGCTGAAGTTTGTGTCCAGCATATACTCCTGTACTGTGAGTGCTAAGATACTCCAGGACTGTGAGTGGGGGCAGAACTTCTGTGTTGTTCTCAGAGGATTCTGGAGTTCATACGGGGTGTGTCCTTGCTCCTACTCTGGACTCCTCACTCAGTCTCCCAAGAGCACCAAACACTGAGTCTCCACTCACTCTTTGAAGATCACAGCATCAACAGCAAAGTCAAGATCAATAAATCTTTCCCTGCCCACAGATGCCCGAAGCCCACTAGACCCCATGACCCTGCCCAACACTTAGTCCATGTAAGCATGTAAGTCCATGTGCTTATTATATTAATTAGAAATATTGATGTTTTCTCTATTCATTTGACATAGATGGAGTTTATTCATGATAGCCAGCTAGCTAACTTTGCTAACATTAGCAAACAGTGGCAAAAATGATGAACGTTGAGTATGGAACTTTTTTGTTCATTTAGAACCTTTTTGAAACATTACCAGTAACATTGTTTATTGGGACAAATGAAAATTTATTTTGTCATCTGAAGTTATGACTTCCAGTCAAGCTTCCTTAGTGACTTTTTAAATTTTTCTCCAATGAATTGTCAGTGAGGTGTGTAGAAGATACACTGTCATAATACACAAGAATTTCTTTTTTAAAGAATTTTTAATGTTAAAACCTAATACCTAATGGATGTTCACATACCAAGTGGTCAGTTCTCTGGCAAGTGAGATTACTGTCAACCTGTCTGAGTGTGTGTTTTGTATATACAGCCATGGAATAAGAAATTAAGGACAGGAATGTGTTTTGAATGTCTCATCAAGAAACACCCACTCATGTCTTGGAGCATAGCTTGCTCTTGCTTGCTCTGTCTCTCTCTCTCTCTCTAGCTTCAAAAGGTTATGCTGAGAGCCACTTTCTCTCTCTCCAGCAAGTGAACATTCTCTGTCTACAAAAATCCACAAGGGTTCTTTACATTTACAGCAGGGCTAAGTATCCCACTGCAGCTACTCTGTGCCGTAATATTCGGACTATGCTATTCTGTCCCAAAGAAAGATAGCATTTGTGGTGTAGCTTTCGAGTATAACTATTGCAGCACCTCCCACTTATCTTGCCGGGCACCAGCCCAGGCCTTTGCCCTCTCTGTGTTCTTTTGGGAAACAGTCACAGCAGATCTTGCCAAGCTTGGAGCACTGCTGAGAAAGTTACCTTAAAAAACGCTGACCAGGTCTTTGCCTTGCAAGTCTTGGTTGATGGTCTTTAATAGTCTAAAGTCAGGGTTGGTACTTATTCAGAATACACAAATGCAGTATCAGAGCTTAAAATCAACAGATGGCACGCTGCAAATTTGTTAGACACACTTGACAAATGACTTCTTCACACTGATGTTTGTGCTAAAGCCTCAGTGGACTTATAAATCAGAGTGATTACTCTTTTGAGATATAACAGAACTGAAAAGTTTCATCAGCAGTGGACAGGTTCACAAGGGATAGGCTTAGAATCAGTGTTGTACTGGACCCATGCATTTTATGCCATTTTTTCATGAGTTTATGTGAAAGGCAGCAGGGGATTATGGGAACAGAAGTGGATAGAAGCAGGCAATGAAGACAAAGAAAAGTTAAGAATTTTAGAACTTCAGTCAAATGGTAAGTGAATTTGTCATGAAGCATATATTATTATTATTATTATTATTATTATTATTGTTGTTGTTGTTGTTGTTGTTGTTGTTGTTATTATGCATATAGAGTCTTTCTTAAGGGTCACCTTACAGGTTGGTCAAACATAAAACAAAAAGACAACATTAATCAAACAGTTAACGGATATAGAACATAAAACAAACAAACAGCAGCATCACAGTAACAGAAATGGCAAATATAAAGTGGAACATAAAGAGCTGGGAGAGGAGGCATAGCACTGATAGAACAGATCTGTTTTTAATTGAGTTTTGAAAAAAAGAGAGAGAGCATGTATTATGGAGATTCTAGGAGACAGAATTCCATAGTTTTGGGGCCACATTGCTAGATGATCTGCTTTCCATTGAAGATAACTGAAATTTGGGAACCGTTCCAGGGGAGCATAGTGAGCAAGAGGGAGCGTATAGGTGGAGTAATTCTGTGAGATAGGGAGAGGCAGAACTTTGCAGATCTTTAAAAGTAATGTGAAACAGTATAAAATTGGTGGCCAGTGAAGTTTATGGAGAATGATATTAACTACCACATGATGTGTGATATCTCAAACCACAAAATAAAGAGTCGTGTCCATTCATGTATTTCATTCACATTTATATTCCTTTCCTACTGCATCAAATCGTGATTGCATCATGAAATTTGGCATCACTAAGACTGCATCTCTCAGGTCTAAATATCTTACAAGCAATACTGAAAACATGTTCCACAGGAGCAGGTCAGGCAGGAGTGGTTCAGTATAAGTACTCACCTGAAGATGCCAAAAATTTTGAAGTTGGTGTGTTGGATCCATGAACAAGTTTACAGACTGTACTGTAGTTTCTTGAAAATGCAGGAGCTGGTTCACCAAAATGATCCTTTACAGAGGATCCATTTCAAGTTTAAAAGATCTGTGTTAATACTGGACTTTGGACTGACTTAGGATTGCTTTTGAGTGTGAACTTAGACTGATTTGTCTATGAAATCGCAGTCCAAGATCACACACGAATGCAATCCAAAGTCATTAAAAAATGACTCCAATCTAACAAACAAATTTTCCAGTCTCACACCTACAACAAAGGCCCATACTGGCCTGCTTTTCTACTCCAAGGTTATTAACTTTCACCTTGCCTGGAATTCTGGGAAACGCTGTGTTAATGTTTTACTTTTAATGAAATCTTGTAATGTGCAGAGTAAAAAATACACCCTTGTGTTTATTCAGGATGTTTGTCATTTATGTGATTCGTAATATTTAACGTATACTATTTAGCAAATCAAGTCAAATAATTTTTTATTGAATTTTTTATTGTGAGCCTACTTTTCATTTAAATAAGCTTATATCAAAATAGAAGCTTATATTTTTATCTGATACTGAGAAAATACTTACAGCTCAAAATAAAACTTGTCTATTATGTCTAGCCTAACAGTGTTGCTTTTAGTTGCTTTTAGTGAACAATGCCAAGGGCAGCATGGTGGTGCAGTGAGTAGTGCTGTTGTCTCCCAGCAAAATGGCCCTGGCTTCAATTCCTAGCCTGGTAGCTGAAGGTGGTTTCTGTGGGGAGTTTGCATGTTCTCCCAGTGCCCAAGAATGTTTCTACCCAAAGGTGTTTTTCTGTCTTTTGCCCTGTGATCACCGGGATAGGCTCCAGCACCCCGCAGGCCTGGTTAGGATAAGCAGCTCAGATAATGGATGGATAGCTAGGCTAATTTAACAGCTGTCTCTTAGATATGATGACACTTCAGTCTCAAGAACATTGTACATATAGGGCGGTCTCCTTGTCATTGCAAAATGTGAGATTCTTTTATCTTTTCTTTATTAAAAGAACTTTCAGTGTAATCTCCTGGTAAGTTGTTATATGTTGCAGCCACGGAAATGCCTGCTAGCGTGTCATTATGTTTGCTTTTGATGGCCAACCACTACAGTGTCTTCTCCAAATGACTGGCCCATGGAAGCAATGAATCTCCCTCTGCTGCCTGCGAGAACAATAGATGTGCGCATGCTGTGCTGAAGCAGCACTGGCAGCTCTATTACCGGAGCACATTTATAATCCTCGCCGTCGCCCACACCAATATATGTACATTACAGAGCACCTTCGAATTAGCACAGGCATGCAGCGACCTGTTTAGAATTCAGCACAATTCATTTGCTTTGCATTATATGAGGTAGTCTTGAGAGGCTACAACATTTTAGTTATTGTTGTGGCATATGGACTATACTGTGGGTAATGTGGAGCATTGCAAAAGATTCTGTAATTCATTACCAAGAGAATAATAAGGTCCTCTCCACTCACCATCCACTTTATTAGAAACATTTACCTTGCACTTTCATTCATTTTAGGAATGTCCATCCGCTTTATTCCAGTTTGTGGCTGAATATTTACAGACTGTAGCCCATCTGTTGTCATGCACGATTTATCAGCATGATTGGTCAGTTTACCACAGGACTGCTGTTGACCAGACATTGTTTAGGTGGTGGACCATTATTAACACAGCAGTGACACTGACATGGCAGTGTTTGTGGCACAGGTATATCCAGCCCAGTAGGGCTGCTGGTGCTTTTACACATACCAAGGTTATCTGCCATTGACATATATCCACCAATTGTGTGGTCAGAAACTAACCACTGATGATGAACTAGAGGATGAACAACACAAATATGTTGCCAATATATATCTCTAACTGTACACCAGCATGATGCCATTGCAAGATGTTTCTAATAAAGTTGCCAGTAAGTAACTCATTCATTTCTACCACTGAATGATCCACCGATCAGCCACAACATTAAAACCACTAACAGGTCAGGTGAATAATGTTGATTATCTCATTGCAATAGCATCTGGAATATAACAGGCAGCAAGTGAACAGTCAGTTCTTTAAGTTGATGAGATGGGAGCAGGAAAATGGGCAAGCGTGAGGATCTGAGCACCTTTGGTAAGGGCCAAATTGTGATGGCTAGAAGACTTGTTTAGAGCATCTCCAAAATGGCATTTCTCCTGAGGTGTTCCCTGTATGCAGGGGTTAGTACCTACCAAAAGCGGTCCAAGGAGGGACAAGCAGTAAACCAGCAACAAGGTCGTGGGTGCCCAGCCGTCACTGATTTGCATGGGGAGTGATTGCTCGTCTTTCTGGTCCATTTCCACAGAAGAGCTACTGTAGCACCAAAAGCTGGAGAAGGTAATGCTGGCTATGAAAAGTATCAGAACAACAGCTTGTTGTGTATGGGACTGCACAGCCACACATCAGTCACAATCCCTGTGTTGACAATCCCTTTCCAAGTGAGCATCAGAACTGGACCATGGAGCGATGAGAGAAAGTGGCCTAGTCTGATGTATTATATTTTCTTTTACATGTGGACAACCTGGTGTGTCTGCATCACTAACCAGAGGGACAAATGGCACCAGGATGCACTTTGGGAAGAAATTAGTTTGATGCTCTGCTGGAAAACTTTGGGTCCTGGCATTCATGTGGATGTTACTTTGATATGTACCACCAACATAAACATTGTTGCAGACCAAATACCCTTCATGGCAACAGTATTCCCTTCAGCAGTATAATGGGACTTGCCTTCCAGATTCCTCAGATCTCACTTCCATCGGGCGTCTATGGAATGCGCTGGATAAACTAATCTAATCTATTGAGGCTCCACTGCCTCTCACAACTTACAGGACTTTGAAGGATCTGCCACTAAGTGAAGTGAAGTGAAAGTGATCATTCTGTCATACGTGAACACACCACAGCACACAGTGTGAACAGCACAAAATTCTTCCTCTGCATTTAACCCATTCACCAAGTGAAGCAGCAGGCAGCCAGGAACACGGCGCCCAGGGAGCAGTGTGTGGGGATGGTACCTTGCTCAGGGTACCTCAGAGGTGCCTAGCAGTCACCCACAACTTCCTGATCACAGGGCAAACGCCCTAACCACTAGGCTACCAGCCTAGTGGTTAGTCTCTGACTCTAACTATGGGTCAGAGTTGTTTTGTTGGCATGAGGGACACCTAGAGCACATTATTCAGACAGTTGTAATTTGATGGCTGTCCCATTTTAAATAAACCATAAACCTTATGCTTATTTGGTTCTTAGTGTTTGTTCTGTAGCCAGCAAAAATGACCTTATCGTCATTAAACCTCATTAAACGATTGAGAACCCTGAGCCTGATCTGCATTTTCAGTCTGATACAGGAATAATTTTAGCCAGTATCCAGTCTTTTCCTGAAAGTAGATCTGTGTGATTGGGCTGGTCCACTGTCAGCATTTCAGGCTCAGTGGCGGCAGGCCGCCATGGCAACTCGGGCTGCGTAGGAATGCTCTTGTCATGTTATTGCGGAACAATTTAGCTTTTGTTCATGTGTCATCACTCAGCCAACAGCTCCCCACGACCATCCGGCCCCGGCAGCATATGAAAGGTGTGCAGCCACCCGCGCTCCGTAATTGGCTGAGCTGACAGTGATTGAACGGCAGTCGCACACTTATTGACATCATTTTGAGAGATATATTGCAGGCCGGTTACAAATGTTGCCTGGGTCAGGCCACCTGCTTAAGCACCAATGGGGACTTGTGCTGGGCTATAGTCGCGAGACATCACCTCTCAGAATGTGGGGGTGACTTTCTTTTCCCTCCATGCCAGTCTGTGGTAAAATTTAAAGGCTTCACCTTCTTGCAGGGGTCATTATCCCTCCCTTCCTCCCCTCACCTCTTGTGGGCTGTGTAGTCACATATGAGTCGGCCTGCTTAGCTCTTAGAGAATAAATCTTGTCATGTGGCCAAGGGCTTGTTTATGATTTTATTAGCCGTAGACCCCATGACAAGAGGTGACTGGTTGATGGATTCTCTTGCTAAATAGGGTAACGGTTCCTTTTCATTCCATTTTTGTTTAGAAGGAAGACTGAGTCTAGCAAAATAGGCATGTGAAATTGTACATAGCAGTGTTGTACAAATTGTACTCAGTCAGTAGGGAAATGCCCCAGTGCTTCTTGCAAAGGAGCTTAATATGCTCTGATTACAATGTGAAATTGGCAGTTTGAACCTAGAATAAGAGATTGTTTTGCAGTCCTTTTAAAGGTACTGTTTAATGAAGAACCAAAGTTTCCTTGGTTTTTAATAAAAGCATTTAATGCAGAATATAAAGAGGAAAAACCAAAGGGACTTTTAGAACTTTGAAAAAAAATTCAGTGTTTTTAACTGATTAACTAAGAGTTACCATGCTACTCTTTAGCTTTGTTAGAAACCAAAGGTTTACTTTCTTAAAAATAGATTTCTTCCTCTCTGTCATATCTCAGTAAATACTGAAGGCCTTACAGGTTAGATTAACCACCAGCATAATTAAGAAGTGACATTGGAATCAGTCAATCATGCTTTGATCTACAATGAGTGAGACCAGTTTAATGAGAAAAAACATCACAGCAAGCCTCCTGGTAGTCAGACATGTCATTGACTGTGAATGCGCATCATAAACTATTCAGGTTTCACTCAGATATAATAAATGAAAGGCATTCGCAGCTGCTCTATGCCAGGGCTCTTTACTGAAAGAGTCACTGTAAAATTGCTACATGCAATAAGTAAAATAAATGTTAATGTCTGTTAGAAGCTACAAATAAAACATGTCCTTCGCAAGTTTCAGATGTCCATGTTTAATGTAGAACAAGCAAAAAATGTGCATTGCTGTTAGCTTAGCGCCAACAAAATACTAAAATCCCATTGGCACAATATGTCATTTATTTTGAGATTTATGGCCTTATTTATTTTGAAATTGAAGGCCTAGCTCTAAGAGTCACGTGTTACAACTGATGTAAATATACGTTTCAAAACGTACCATTCAGTTTTCAGCCTATTTGATTTATACACAAAAATTGAGCTACAGAACACTTTAAAGTTTTAACATTTACATCATTTGGCAGATGCTTTTATCCAAACAACTTTTTTGCATATCAGAGATGCAGAGATGTGTTTGAAATCTTACCCAAGGACTCTTATTGGTGTAGTGTGATGTGTTGCTCATGGTAGAAATCAAACCCCACTCATCTGCACTCCTTCTGCACCTTACAAACTATACAAAGTCATGTCCATATTTACATCCAATTGAAAAATTATGAACTTGGCAATGTGAAAAAACATACCTGATGTACTTCTATGTGATCTGTGTTTTTTTGTTGCTGTAGAGAAAACACAGCATGATGTACACAAACACAGCATTATTCGGAGTGTTTAGGCCAGGCAGTTTTTGTAAGAGGTATGATACACACTACCAATGAGAACAGAGGTCATTTGCGTATATGTGCAATACATTTAAGGCAATATTCAATTTGTCTTAAGTAACCAAAACAGCTTGTTTAATTCTAAGTGATATAGCAAATTGGATTATTTTACCCACGTAAACATTAATAAAAGGAAACCATTGGGAAAAATATGAAATTCTAGAAATATTTTGGATATGACCCCTATATGTCTTTTTTTTTTTTTGGAGTGGAGCAAATGTTTATAGTCACCAAAGCAAGGTGTGACTATTCTTGACGAGAGCCCAGGGTGCACAGTTTTCCTCTTGAACCCAATAACAGCTTTATCTTCCTCCTATAGACAAACCTAATACTGAAGAACACTACAAGGTCAAATGGTGCCCTTGTGTGGGATAAATCACCAACACTTGTCAGTTTGAAAAGGCACTGTGAGGATGTGTGTGTGTGTGTGAGCGTGTATGTGTGTGTGTGTGTGTGTGTGTGTCTGTGCACATATTTCTAGGTATCTGTGCCTAGATAGAACTACTGATGACAATTTACTTTAGGGGTTTGCTTCTTAACAAATAGTTAACTATCAGTATACCACTAAAAGTACACTATATGGACAAAAGTATTGGGACACACCTGTTTTTCAGGGTTTGGGCTAGGCCCCTTACTCCCAGTGAAGGGCAATCTTAATGCTTCAGCAGACCAAGACATTTTGGACAATTTAATCTTTGTGGACTCAGTTTAGGGAAGAACCTTTTCTATTCCAGCATGATTGTGTCCCAGTGCACAAAGCAAGGTCCATAAAGACGTGGTTGGATGAGTTCGGTTTGGAAGAACTTGACTGGCCCACACAGAGCCCTGACCTCAACCCCATCCAACACCTTTGGGATGAACTGGAATGGAGATTGCGAGCCAGCCCTTCTCGTCCAACATCAATGCCTGACCTCATAAATGCTCTACAGAATGAATGGGCACATAAACACTCCAAAATCATTGGAAAGCCTTCCAAGAAGAGTCGAAGCTGTTATTGCTGCAAAGGGGGGACCAACTCCATATTAAAGTCTAAGTATTTGAATGCAATGTCATTAAAGTCCCTGTTAGTGTAGTGGTCAGGCGTCCCAATACTTTTGTCCATATAGTGTACCTCTTGTTGTAGAAAAGCTTAGAAATGTGATAGCTGTATATAGATCTTCTGTTAATAACTTGGCTTGACAACTTATTGTTCATTCTTCTCCTCCTCCTCCTCCTTATCTCTGAAAATGTGGTGAATGTTTCTCCTACAGTTTTTAAGCTAAAAACACAAAACTATGCGGGATCGTACATCCTATACCCAAATAATATACTTCTGTTTTTAGGAAACAATCATATGGACAGTGTCCAAGCAGTGGTCACATGTCCAGACATTTTAAATTGAACTGCCACTGGTCGCAATGGACCAGTCTCATGTTGACTAACATTACCATTATTTTGTGCATTATAGCCAAATGTTTTTGCATCCCACAATATTGTTAAAAACCACACACACTCCACTCACTCACGCAGTTTAAACACCACACACACACACACACACCAGACAACACACACGCACACACATACACACACACCAGATAACACACACACACATGTCAAACACTGCATACACACTTTACACACCACATTAACACTTCAATCATAATTGCCAAAGGTTTTTGCACCCACCTTTTTAGTCAAAGTTTTTTTTACAATCAACCTTTAGCAACTTTGCACTCAGTCGAAAGGTTTTGAAACCCCGTTTTTGCCAAATATTTTTGCATTCAACATTTTACCCATGGACACCTTCATAGTTTGTAAGCAACCACTTGACATCTCTTAGCAGCCATCTAGCAACACCTTAGCAATCACATTAAACACTTTCAGGGTTGCCAACTCTCACGCATCTGGCGTGACAGTCACGCATTCAGCCTCAATCTCACGCTCTCACGCGCAAGA
>JBBPCZ010096619.1:0-11110 GCA_037974445.1 Brycinus macrolepidotus
CATTTAACCCATTCACCAAGTGAAGCAGCGGGCAGCCAGGAACACGGCGCCCGGGGAGCAGTGTCTGGGGATGGTACCTTACTCAAGGGTACCTCAGTAGTAGTCTTGGGATTTGAACCCACGACTTTCTGATCGCAGGGCGAATGCGGTAACCACTAGGCCACCAGCAGCTCGAACTGCCTTTTTGGTATTGCTGAAAACTCAAGAGTTGTCTAAGAAAAATGTATGATGCTTGCTTCCACCTCTTCATTAGCATGACATGCCATTTTACTCAGATGGAAGGAGTCATCTTCTCCTTCCCACTCACATTGGATCAGAGACATAATGTCCTGTTTAAACCTTGAAAAAAGTTGTTACACAACCCGGGGAACTGAGAAGAAATTTTATAATACATGACATTCTTTGAAAAACCCACTACAAAAGTATTTGAGTAGCCAAAAAAAATATTTACTTGTCTGTTTGTTTATTTTTGCCTTGTTATTGTCTACATTGTTATCGTCTCCATATTTTCCTGACTAATAAGAACATGTACTTTAACCATATTTGTGTGTACCATCTATTCACCCATTTTAATTCTTTTTAATTTAATTTCCCATGTTTGGTTGATTGCAATTTCCTTAAGATGTTTTAGCTTAAATTCCTTGTTTGTGTTTAATGGGTTTGTGTCTTTGGGGGAGAATGGGTAGGATGGAGTTCTGCACAAGGAGGATTAGGAAAACAAGAAATGCATTTCTCTTTTTTCTTGCATGCTTTTTGTATATTTTTCTGATGCCAAATAAAAAGACCTTGAATACTTTTGCTAAATGAATAATAGATGTGCAGAATAAGGCTATGAACACACCAGGTAAAGTTTACTGTTTAGCCATTACAAATTCAGTTCTTGAGCTCATTATTTTCACTTTCCGACACCTCTTATGTTCAGAGTATGACACACACATTATAGTGTTTAGTTGTTAGGAAGTGGCACACTTGTCACTGGAATGCAGAGTCATTGGTTTTGTCTGTTTGTTTTGAGATGATGGAGGAGCTCAGTGCTGTTTTAGCACCTTTAGCAAGTCTGAGATGTTAAAACATTTATAAGACTTCATCTTATAAACCTTTGAACGGCGCTGAGTAGTAGCAGGCTGTAATCTGGATTAGCTCCTCAGATTACAGAAATCAGGTACTCGTACTCAGAGTGGGATACCTCTGAAAGTATGTGTAAACAGATTACATCTTATTGCAGGATTACTGTTTTTAATTACGTTATTCATTAGACAACATCAATAAATCAGTAGATTCATTCATAATTAACTGAGTGAGCTCATAAATGGTGTAATATCTGTGTCACTCTGAGAACCCAGAACATCTATATCTGGTTTGGGGGAGAAAGATAGAAGGGGGCGAGGTTTAATTAATGTATCTACCACTTATAAAATCAATTAACCCCAATTATGAATTAAACTTAAGGAGTCAGATCAGAGGCAGTCTTAAATTAATCACATTAAATTAGACCTTTAAATGAATCTAATCTTACTGATCATGTCTGTTCGGGAATCTATTAGCTCTGCCTTTCAGGAGAGAGGGGCACTGATCTTCGGAGCTGCTCCACATCTCCTGCTCTTGCTGATTTGCTGCTAAAATAATGAGCCGAACTGAATTTGTCCCAGAAACACCGAATGATCTTCAGGCGTTCAGCCTATAAATGCACAGCTTTTGCATGTCCTTTAGCATTAGCGTTAGCATGCAATTAGTGCTGCAGTGCGGAGCCACAAGCGCTCCTTGGATTTCTGCTGTAGCCTAGTGTAATACACACACACACACACACACACACACACACACACACACACACACACACACTTCAGAAGCACGTTTCCACCCAAAGGACATCATGTTCCTCCTCATGGTTTAGAAATAGGCCGACGCTAGCATGACCAGATATGGCCCCCATGTCCTCGCTGACGGCCTGTCAGCCGAACGCAACACACAGCAGAACCTCGCGAGGAAATAAGACAAACAAAACTCCAGCTGGAGTCATCCTTGCGTCCTCTAATACAACATCATTTACATTAGCAGCTAGTTACTGCTGCTGAAAAGGCTAATAACACTCAGTCCTAACGAACACGGCCGCGCTGCTGATGAATGAGCTGGGCTTCGTGTGCGCTCACCTCATTTGTCAACTTCAGAACAAATTAATGACATAATTTTGCTTCTCGTGCGCACCCAACTATTTATTCAGCCACTGCTTTTGCATAACTGATCTCCCTGCTCATTTACTAAACACCATTAAAGCAATGCTAATCTCATTTATTTCTCGGACCCACATGTGTTCAAAATCCTCAGCAGTTTTCTCTTTTCAGGTAGTCGACCAGCCTGCATGTTTGGTGCCTGCAGTCTTGGATCTACGGTTCTGGTGAAGTAGTCCACTGGCCGATCCAGGTGTCAGTATTAAAATCCTGAAATCACTGTTTGGAAACTCATTATGCTGGATCAGGGAAAGTCAGGGAAAAACAAATGTTTTTTCATTACAAACAAATATCTGTGCCCGAGCCATACCAGAGCCATACTCAATGGTAGGGCCAAAAGTGGGCTGCAGCTGAGCTGACCATGTTACTGCTTTTTGATTGGTCAAAATGTTCTCACGACAACAGACAGACTTGGAAACAGGCTGTTTTTTTTTTTCTGGGAAGTCGATGAAGTACAATCACTACAATCTATTTGGTCTGAGGATAAATTTGAGAAGGTGTACCAGAACATTGCTAACACTGGATTAGGATTAGGTTTTTTTTTTTCATCGCATGGCTTAACAGTGCAGAGAAAAAAAATGACAAAACAAGACTATAAAAAATAAAAGACCACAACAAAAAAAAATGGCGTTGACAGAAAAACTTTCCGATGGTATAAGTCCATGGACGCGATTTTGGAAAACGACCAGCCAGAAACTATGGGGGCAGAGATACACTGGAAAATCAAAGCATCACAGTATGGTTAAGGACAGCACGGTTCCTGTATACCTATGGAAAAGTGAATCAAGGGATTTCATTTGGATATTTTTCATGTAAATATATCATCATCATGGATCAGTGTACCAGTCATGCATCAGTCTTCAAATCTACCCCTCTGTTTGTTGTTAAATTTTTTACTTTAACCGGGTAGCATAAGTTCACCCTGTTTTATGAGTTTTAATGATGAAACGTTAACACTGATGCACACTTTTTTGCCCATGATTTATGGAATAGGCACTCCTGCAAACTTATAGTTACTTGATTATAAGAAAGACTCAGAACATCACACGATCAATCAAATTCTTCGTATTTTCACCAGACTATTCCTTTAGAGTCTGTAAAGCAGTGAGAGCTGTTAATTATTTGGACCCTTTCACACGCTGTAGCGCTATGATCACTGATAGAAGTGTGATTACGTCTCGATGGGAAAAATCACAAGTCTGGGATTCAGCTCTGCGTAATAGCTTTGGATCAAAAATCCACACAAACAGGATCAAAGAAAAGTCCGTCTGCCGTCGACTTTCATCTCCGCCTGCGAAGCCTTGTCAGAGGAGCGCGGGAGGAACTCTACCCAACATCAGCTGCTTTAATATTTAAAGCACGTGGACGAGCGGATCATTTGTTTCCAGACGGTCGGCTTAAACTCGGGGTTTGAAGCTGCTGTTTTTACTCCCTGTAAGTGTGTTTGTATTACACCAGCAGAATTTCAGTTTATGAAGTTAAATTGCACATAATGGCGTTATAGTTTTGGGTTTTGTGTATCCCACTGGCTTCACAAGAATTTTAACTACTTTATTATTTATGTTTGGATCGACATCCTGTCTCATTCATTCAGTGTCAAGCTGAGTGCTGCTACACCATTTTAGCCCTGATTTTTCTCTGTCACATTTCTGAGATCTGTGACAAACTCCTTTTGACTAAAAACCTGTGTGTGCACCCGTGAAGACCGCCCGTGTGGTGTGGATGCTCAGTGGCGTGATGTTCCCACACTGTGAGAGGCCTTGATATCGCACTGATGGCTACATTAGTGAGCTTAATGGTGAACTGAACTCCCCAGTATGTGATCAATAACCAGGACAACCTTTGCCAGTCTAATTGCCTTCCAAATCGAACGCTTTCAAATAATAGCCTTAAACACTGTCTGCGCAAAGAGAAGGGAATCAAATGGTTTTTATTTAGTTCTAACTTGTTTTATGTTCCAGGTGAGTATGAGGATGAATATTCCAGGTGAGTGTTACAGGTGAATATTAAAGTATAATATTCTAGGTGAGTGTTCCAGGTGAGTATTAAGGTTAATATTCCAGGTGAGTGTTACAGGTGAATATTAAAGTTTAATATTCCAAGTGAGTGTTACAGGTGAATATTAAAGTATAATATTCTAGGTGAGTGTTACAGGTGAGTATTAAGGTTAATATTCCAGGTGAGTGTTACAGGTGAATATTAAAGTTTAATATTCCAGGTGAGTGTTACAGGTGAGTATTAAGGTTAATATTCCAGGTGAGGGTAACAGGTGAGTATTAAGGTTAATATTCCAGGTGAGTGTTACAGGTGTCTATTAAGGTGAATATTCCAGGTGAGTGTTACAAATAAGTATTAAGGTGGATATTTCTGGTAAGTGTAACAGGCGAATATTAAAGGTTAATATCCCAGGAGAGTGTAACAGGTGAGTATTAAGGTGAATATTCCAGGCGAGTGTATCAGGTGACCATTAAAGTGAATATTGCAGGTAAGTGTGACAGGTATTAAGATCAACAGTCCAGGTCAGTGTTTCAAGTGAGTATTAAGGTGAATATTCCAGGAGAATGTAACTGGTGCTCTGTTAAAGCTACTCTGTTTTTACTCCCAGTTAGTATGTATGTGTGTGTGTGTGTGTGTGTGTGTGTGTGTGTGTGTTACACTTAAGTTTCAGTTTCTGAAGTTAAATTGCAGTTAATGGTGTTATATTTCTGGCTCTCCCACTGGCTTCACATGAATTTGCTACTAAATTCTTATATATAACTGCTTTATTATTTATGTTTGGATCGACATCCTGTCTCTTTCATTTAGTGTAAAGCTGAGTGCTGCTACACCATTTTAGCCTTGATTTTTCTCTGAGATCTGTGACAAACTTCCCACACTGTGAGAGGGGCCCTGATAACACACTGAAATCTGAAACAGGTGAGTAATTAAAGTAAATGTTACAGGAGATTATGAGCAGGTGAATTAACATAATTAACTGTTTTTTATTTTATTCTAACTTGTTTGGGAACTGAGAAATAGGTACATCTTGGATTTTTTTCTGTATCTGGTTCCTGATTTATAAAATAAAGAAATGCTTCTGAAATACAACTATCATCAACCAGCACATACACTCTCATACTAATCAACACACACACACACACACACACACACACACACACACACATTTTTATTTCATAAAATGACATGCTTCAAAAGAATACTTTTACTTATTTCAGGGGACTTTTGATTCATAATTCCACACTGATTAATTATGACATGTATAATTGATACATTTTACTAAAAAAAAAAACCTTTGAGCACAAGGTGAATACTGCAGGTGAATTAAGTGCAATAAAGCACCTGGTGATGGAGTATGGATGAACAGATGAACGTTGGTGGAGGAGTTGGTGGAGAGATTTTCTGCTAAAAACAGATGAAATAAACAGGCTGAGACGCCCGGGACTGTGGGTAATAAGGAGGCTCCGCCCTGTTCTGACCCCGTTTTGGAGTGGAGGATTTGTGTGAGTGGATTATGATGCAGGAGAAGAGAAGGAGCATCTGCAGCACAACTCTAATGTAGATCCTTCAGTGGGGTAACACACACACACACACACACACACACACAAACACACTTCCTTTGATGTGTTCAGTCTGAACAATATCTATCATGATTCTGTGATTGTTTTTTTGTACTTGTGTTGTTTGTTGTGCTGTTTGTAAACTATAAATATCTTCAGTCACAAACACGGGACTCCAGAGTCTTACTGGTCCATATGTGAGATGCTCTGCATTAGTTCGGTTTCAGATTCAAGATTCTTCATTTGTCGCATTACATAGTTATACAAATACTACATGTAGTGAAATGAGCCCCTGAGTCGCCCCTAAAAGACAGTAAAGTTATCAAATAATTTAATTAAATTAAAGAGAACTGGGAAGGGCTAAACTAAGGTAATAAAATATACAGAAAAAAGAATATTCCAACAAACATTACAAACAAGCAAGATCTGTACAGTGTGCAAAGTGTAACAGAAAAAGAATATCTGTGCTGTTAGTCTGAGACCCCATTTACACCTGTTCATCTCATGTCACAAGCATTTGGAATGTATCCCACATGTGTTTATGCTTGGGGCACCTGGTGGCCTAGTGGTTAGGGAGTTGCCCCTGCGATCAGAAGGCCGTGGGTTTGAATCCTAGGACTGCTAGTGGCACCACTGAGGTACCCTTGAGCAAGGTACCGTCTCCACACACTGCTCCCTGGGCACTGCTTCCTTGGCAACCCACTGCATCACTTGGTGAATGAGTTAAATGCAGAGAAAGAATTTCATATTGTTCCCACTATGTGTTGTGCTGTGGTGTGTTCACACATGATTATAAGGGGCCACTTTACTTTACTTTAGTAGCGATGTGTGGGTTGACCTGAGGGTCCGCGGGTTGAGCGTGTTGGGGTCAGCTTATTCAAAAATTTTGCAGGTGTGGGCAATGTTCTAACTAAATTATAAATAAATACAGAAACATTGTAGAACCAATTATGTTCTGGTTGAAAAACTAGTATTTTTGTGACTCAGTCAGAGTGGGTTGGCTCTTATAACAGGTCAGGTGGGTGTGGGTGGTAAAAAACCCAGACCCGCACATCACTACTTGATAGTCAAATGCTTCTCCAGTCAGTCAGACTGAAATCCGATCACTATGTGGTAAATTTTGCAAATCAGCTAATGTACAACAACCAATCACCTGCCCTGCTCCTCGTATTTCAGTTCTATTCAAAAGAAAAGTGCAGTTTTGCACGACAGAGTCAGTGTTTACAAGAAGCAGCTGTTAAGAATAATTATCCTCCTGTGTCGTCACCATGTGCATTAAAACGTGTGTTTTATTTTTAGCTGTGTAATAAAAGTCAGAGAATTAACTCATTTCAGGAGATGAACCGAAAGAGCAGTGATGCTGCATTAAGTGGCCTCAGTCTGAAGGGTGGGATAACAACAGCATCGTCACAGTACTGGGAGGAGTTGTGGTTGTGAAATGTGTTTAGGAGAGACATATGCATTTACACTGTTATAACATGTGACTGGAATGTGTTTCAGACGTCCTCTTGAAGTGGATCTGTTTTAAATGCATCCTGGGTGTGTTTACACCTAGACTTTTATGTGACTAGGCCTCATTATAGGCCTCATCCTCATCCTCATCCTCATACTCAAGATGCTTGACTGTGCATAAATCGGGTCATTGTGTCAGACACTCACAGTCACACAGATCTCCTGATGTAACTGCTTACTAAAAGCACCACATATTTCAGAATCTTCCCTTATTTATAGCTGTCCATGTTTCTGTGCAGTCCATTTATGAGTCCAATGGGAAACGACTGTCAAACAGCCTAAATGCTGGTAGTGAGAATGTCATTCCCTCACAGCAAAGAACATCCAGCCTATCAGCAAGCATTCACACTGTCCTGTTATTAAAAGTCATTAAATACTTAGCAGGAAGTTACTGGTAATAAGTAAACCACCCTTGTGTGTTTGATTACCAGTACACCACTGCAGAACCCACACTCTTACTGGGCAATTGACACGAACTGGCCTGACACTGTTTCCCCAGTGTAGCGTGGTGGATCAACCCAATCGCGGAGTGAACACGAGAGAGTAGGTAAACCACGGGCTTTGATATGAGAACGCTCTCTTAAGAGTTGAGACTCCCACCGGGAATCCGCGTTCTCACTCACACACACAGTCAAAGGTAAGGAGAGAAGGGTTTGAGAGTACTCACGGAACAGTGGAAGTTGGTTAGAGCTGGTAGTCGGCTTGGGCATTGAGAATCAATAACTGAGCAGTGAGTACCTTCACTTCCTTGTTTATATACCTGGTGACTCGCTTCACTTCCGGGACCTATTGCGCGTCACGTGACTGGTGTGTGCGACAGCAATAAATATACACACAGCTCCAGTTAAAAGTCTGTACTCATAGTAAAATTTGATTAGATTGACAGATTAGATCTTGAAATGTTTATAAACAATGGCGTCAAAAAAATCTTTTCTCAAATTTTTTTTTTTTATTATTATTACCAAACAGGTAGTTTTTCTTTTGGACCATGAATGAGATGCAGAGTTAAAAATGTGCACCTCGTTAATAAGCGGAATCTGTGTTCTCTTTTAGTCAGGACTGTTGTTGCTCCATTGGTCAGAAGGCCAGTGTTCCATATATTTATGACAACAATAATAATAGTAGATATTAAACTACAACAACAACACTAACAAAACAACAACTATAATAATAAAAACACAGCCAAAAGTACCAAATCCAACCCTTTTCTATGAGCAGGTGTGTCCAAATTGACCGACTGTCCTCCAAAGACTGTGGCTGAAAAGCAGTGTGCAGTCTAGCTCTTATTCTGCCGTTTTGATTGATGTGAACTGAAATGTTCATTAAAGTGCTAACAAGCTAACAAGCTAAGCTAACAGAGGAAAGACTGAGCTGTAAAGGATGAGGAACATTTACAGAACAAGAGTTGCTGCTGTTTGTTGGATAAATCACTGTCAGTGACTCTAATGAACCATCACTGTGTGTGTGTGCACGCGCACGCGTGTGTGTGTGTGTATTCTTTAACTAAAGAGGAAGAATAAATAGCTGCTCTATTTTAACACATCGTGTGGGAGGCACACTCTGTAATGACTAATGACAGAAGTGGACGCTAGTTCTTACAGGGTCAGTTTCTCACAGGCAGAACTGTAAAGGTCAAAAGGTCACACCGTAAAGAAGTGTATTGTATGTTACTATAGTTACGTAGCGTCAGCATTTAGCAGAGCGGCCTGCTGGGTATGTTAGTCAGACATTAGTAGGTGTTTCTGATTAAGTGGCCAGGTACGTGCAGCTCAGTGCCTCACTGCTGTAAAATGGACCAATCAGGACTAAATTACTCATATTTATCATCTGATTAAAGCTTCATTTATTAACTTCAGGCTGAGTGGTCTTGTATAAGTGTGTGTGTGTGTGTTAGTAAGTGTGTGTGTGTGTGTTGGGAGGAGAGGGGCACTGCCAGCCTTGTTTGTTTGAAAGCACTAATAAAGTAAACAGATCCTGGAATCAGCCGGGATTTAATGTTGGAAATAAAATGTTATTATAGGCGAACACATTTTAAGAGCCATCATCTGACACTCCAAAAATGAGCGAGAGGAAATCCGGACGTGATCAGAGTGATTGAAACGCACACACACACACACACACAAACACACGCACACACACACACACACGCACACTATGCTAATCAGCCTGCCCACATTCACATCTGCTGTTTTTCATTTGAGGGAAGAATTCAACCTCAGAACTGCAGGAAAGAGAGATTTATAAGAGCTTAATGAATCTGTAACGAGTTCAGAAACGTAAGGGCTTTTCATTAAAACACAGTTCAAGAGCAGAACGGCTCATTTACGACTGAGGGGGCAGGAATGGAAACACGAGAACAAGCTAATAATCACCTGACCTCAATGATGAACGTTTCTTGCTTTCTGTCATCATTTTTAGTTCAGGCTGATGTTGAGGAGGACTGTAATCCACACTTTATTACGGGACCACTGATCTGCAAATCAGGCGCACGCTGGTCTAACTGCTGGTCACTGTCAGTCCAGCTGGTTCTTGTGCTGAATGAGAGCAGAAACAAGGATCTGTTGCTGCTGCTTCGTTAGTGAAATTAAAGCGGCTCCAATGGGGTTCAGCACAGACGTAACCACCCCAAACCTCCAGAAGACTGAAGCTCGTTTCAAGGAGAAACTCAGACGAAAAGAGAACTCGGTCAGGATGCTTTATGCTAGTGAAGAGTTTATGAATGGCACCAAAAGGCAAAGAGTCTATTTTGGGCAGTGTTTTGTGAAGTAGCGCTCAGTAAGTGTGAGATAATGACAGTGTGTGATATGATTTGAGTGTTGGTAAAAGCTGACAGGCTGAACGAGGGGAAACAGTAATGACTCCATATCTGCTCCAAATCTCAGCCCTTCTTAGATGAAACGATAGAGCACTTGTTTTCTTTGAGAGTCTCTCATGGCACTTTGTGCCGGAGGGCTCTTTCGCAGAGTTACTGTGGCAGACCAGCGATACGTGATGAAACCAAGTGTGCGAGTGTGTGTGTGTGTGTGTGTCTACAAAAAGCAAACTTTTCAAACACTGCTGGGTCATGAGTGACCTAGTTCGGAGTGGAAATCTGGATGGGGCTGTTTGCCCTGCCTGGGATTTGAACAGCTGAAACCTAACAATCTCCTCTTCCCTCACTGTCCTTAAATATCACATTCACTGTGGTCTGACGGTGGGCTGCAGGGCGGATGGAGGGATTTTAGCAGAGTGGAGTGAAGGAGAGAAAAACCAGCTGAGGGTCTCAGTGAAACATCTCAATTAAATATGATCCACAACCGCTGCCTCAATGTTCCTCACAGGGGAGACAGAAGATGTGTCCTGGGTGCAGGAACTCTACACCCACTGCCAAGGTTATGCTACACCTGTTACCATGGTTACAGTACACCCATTCCCATGCTTACGCTACACCCATTTCCATTGCTACGCTACAGCTGTTTGCATACTTATGCTAGAGAGAAACACCTGGACAGGTCGCCAGTCCATCGCAGGGCAATTTAGCATCCGCAGTTCACCTGAAGTGCATGTCTTTGGACTGCGGGAGCAAACTGGAAATCTCGGCAGAAACCCACACAGACAGAAAGCAGAAGGAATTCTGGCCACTGGGAACTGAACCCTGGACCTAACCACTGCACCTTATGCTGCCTGTAATCGTATCTTATATTTGGTAAATAAATACATTCTGATTTGGACGTCTTCATGATGTACTTATTCAGGTCACATACACTGCCCGTCCAAAAAAAAAGTCACCACCTGGATTTAACTAAGCAAATAGGTAAGAGCCTCCCATTGGATAAT
>JBBPCZ010096640.1:0-11109 GCA_037974445.1 Brycinus macrolepidotus
TATATATAAGGTTTTGAAATAACATTTGTGAGGTCAGGTACTAATGATAAACAAGGTCTGGCTTACAATCAGTGTTCTAGTTCATCCTGAAAGTGTTCATTTTGGTTGAGGCTCTGGGCAGGCCACTGGAGTCCCTCCACATCGAAACTTGTCAAACCGTGTCTTTATGGACCTCTCTTTATGCACAAGGGCACAGTCATGCTGGAACAGGAAAGGGCCTTCCCCAAACTGTTGCCACAAAGTTGAAAGCATATAATTGTCTAAATGTCTTTGTATGCTGTAGCATTAACATCACCCTTCACTGGAACTCATGGGCCAAGCCCAAACCCTGAGAAACAGCACCACACCACTGTTTAGCACCAGAACATAAGAGCACTTTTCAAAGGTAGAGCCATTCCGTAGGCTCAGATACTGCTGATTTTCCTGTTCTTATTTGATATTCCTACAAAGTCCGGACATTTGTCTTCAAACTGTATGAAAACCAGTACAGGCACACACAGACCCATGTCCCATGCATATGCATGTACACCATCAGGGGAAACACAGCATACCCGTCAGAAAGACATGAAATGGAGTGATGGAGGAGGAAAAATAGAATGCACAGTGACAGACAGTCACAAACATACAAACACAATTATATTCAGAGGCTTGTCATGTCTTCCCAGTGCTAAACAGGAGGATTACACTGCGTTCTAATCCCGACTAGCCCCACGTTCTGCTTCAGCACATTTCCTAATCATAGTGTCAATCATATCAAAGTAAGATAAGAGGTGTCTTTAATCTGATTCTGAGAAAACCTTTCTGAGTAATTGAAGGGTTTTACCCCACAATTGCAACACTGGATTACAACCATTCCCCCCCTTTAGTCCAAAATCTGCTTCCATTCACAGCTGTTTATGAACTGCCCAGGCTTGAGAGCGAGGCAGTGGAAACGTGTCCCAGCAGAGGAACAAATGGAAAAAGCAGAAACAGCTGCTTCGGCCTGCAGTCCACTAAAACAGAGTCACCCTCAAATAAAGTTAGGTTTATGTTTTCAAAGTTAACCAAATGACGACACTTCGGTCAATGTTTTTTTTGAAAATCTCTGCTGCTGAACGTCATCCATGAAGCAGCAGCGTATAAAAGAACGTCTTTCTGCCCTGACTTTCCCTCCCTGACACCCACACACTATGCAGCCAAAAACGTGCCAGTGACAGCCTGTGGAGCGCTCAGCCCACGGACTGACGTCAACTGACATTCCACACTCCCATCCCAAACAGTAAAGGGAACGGGCCGCGAGGAATCCCAGCCCAAGAGGGTCACCGCATTCCAACCCTGTGACTCGTCCAGCGCAGGAGCGCACGTCAAGAGCATGCATTAATGGTAAAAAAAAGTTCCTCTTGCAGAAGTAATAATAATAAAAATATTATTACTGTTATTATTAACAACGATGATAATAGTGATGATGATTTTTGATTTTAAAATGTAAAGACCACATTTCTTAAAAGCACCAGTAATAAAATTAACCAATAATGTTACTTTAATAATAATTTATAGAATGTAAGGAACACCAGAAAGTATCTTAGTTCTAGATTTTAATTCTAGTACAACTACTAGTACAACGAATTCTAGTACAAAATGTAGGGTTTTTTTTTTTTTTTTTTAACCATTCAAAAGTTTGGAAACACTTGACATACTAGTAATTGCTATTCAGTTGTCACATATTCAGTGTAGAATAAAGTGTCCTAAACAGGACAGTAACATAATTTACTAGAACTGTTTGGTCAGCGAGATTTGATCACCTCTTTTTGAATATTGGGCACTGTGGATAATAATTGTATTGAAAGATTGTAAGCACATTCTTAGTGTTGTACAGCTTTGTAAATGATGTGATGATGGCATCTACAGCTCTTTTCACCAGTGAAAATGTTATGACCAGCCTGTTATGTTTGTACTGTCTTGTACTGTGTGCGAGTGTGTTTGTAGAATCACCCCAACTGGCCGAGGACGACCAGGAGACTGGCCGAGAGAATTTGGCCGTGGCCAGAGGCTGAGAGACTTCCAATTCCAGCAACAGTGTAGAAATCTGTTAAAAATGTTAAAAATGTGCTTTGGGTGACAGTGTGAGCAGCAAGAAAACACGTTCAGTTTGGTCCACTTTGTATCTGATACTCTGCAATGTGGCCTCTGTCTAAACATCAGATCAGGATTTTGTGCAATTTTCTCTTCATTTAATCTTCATCATAATTTTGTATGATTGGAAGTAGACCCGCTACAGCAGTATCAGCAAAATGCCTGTTGCTATGGTTGCATTTCACTTCTTTTGTTACGGAGGATGAGCAAGAAAAGTGTAGGTTGTGTATGCTATGAAATAACAGCTTTTCAAAATCATCTTTACTTCAAAGACATTTTGAAAGAAAAGAAACAGAAGAGTCAGAAGGAGCTTCACACAGGTCAAGTCTCTCACCCCTCCCCTTTCACTCCTCATTGCTCACTAGCAGCTCAACACAGACTCCCAACAGTTTACACACGAAGAGCCATGGGAAAAAATATTTTATTGTATTGTATTGTATTGATTATAAAAAATATCCATGATATTTTTTATAATATAACATAATAAAACATGCAGGTTGCACAACTGTCTACATGTTGGCAATATCATCAGGAGATTGCAAGTTCGATCTCCAGTGGTGCTGCAGCCATCTGTGGTCAGAAGTCCAAGAGAGGAAAATTGGCATGGGTCTCTCTGGGTGGGTAGGATGGCCCTCCTTCTCCTCTTCACCATATGAACATCTGTTAGCTGACATAATTGGTCCATCAGAATTGGTAGTCAGTGCTCTCCTCGAATGATGTTAAGCTCTCCAGTGCCACATGACTCGAAGGCAGCACATACTAGTCTTCACCCTCCCAGTTTTGGTGATATTATGTTATTTGGGGAGTCCTAGATAGCGTGTGGAATTGGAGATAAATTGGATAGAAAATCAAGAAAAATTCCCCCAAAAATAAATGAATAAATAAATATCTGGGTCTTTTTCCATTCTGCCAGTGGAATGGCCATGAGGGGCCCTACAGAAAAAGGCTACTCATAAGTGGGGATAGAGGACAGCTGTGTTCGGTGGATGAGCATGCTGTATTGTGCATGTGGCTCAGTTATGGACTGCAATCTGTTCAGACTGATGAAAGATACAGAACACATTAAAAAAGACAATGTGAACGACCAAACAAAATCAGATTCTGGCAGTAAATTGGATTTGGACTGCAGTCTGAATGAAGCCTTTTTAAATGGGTTTATATGCAGTTATATATTTATTTTGAAAACAGTAACTGCAAACCTTTGAGTGGTGATTCAAAACTTTACAATGATTGTCTAGCTCATATAGACACAATGGACAGACAGGAAGTGTTAATTATTGAAAATAAGGGGGGGCGATACATTTTACCAAGATTGAACAACCAAATATGAAACTGGATGAAGGGAAGGTAAAGTTTGCTCAGTTCTGTATACCACCTGCACCACAGCCTCCAGACAAAACTACTGCTGATACATCTGAAAAGGCCCAGGAACATCTGAATACAGAACACAGTTCAAAGTAAGTACATTTAAAGAGTGCAAAGTCTGAGGAAGTATTGAAACATGAAGAAATGGGAAAGCAATGGAGTGGGTGAGCGAGGGCAAGGTAGAGACACGCTCTCTCTCTGACAGACTTGTCAGTGATACAGTGCTAAAGCTCCCACAGCCATCTGGCCTCTGTGAAAAGAACACAACATTTCTCTGAGGATTTCAAATTTATCCACCCCGGGATTACAGGGTGCCACATTTGATTCATATTCTGGGCTGTTTTGCTTTCTAAAAATGAGCGTGTTAAGTGTGTGGGCGAGCGAGAGACACGAAAAAGGACGGCAGGAAAAGTGTGGCTCTGCTCTGCGGCCTATAGCTTCGCCAGAGTGCGCGCTTGGCTCTCACGCGGCCTATAACTTCCCTTAAGAGCTAAGTATCGGCCTACAGCTTCATATGCGAGCCAGCTGGATAATTAGCTTAGAACAGAGTGGGCTTGAATGGCTCGACATAAACATGATGCAATGAGTAGAAAACTGAACAGTAACTGAACAGATATTGCAACTTCTGGGCTTATTGGGAATAGGGCCACGTGTAAAACTGTGATACAAACAGGCAATATACAGTACAGACACCAGCAACTCTACTCAAAACAAGTTTAAAGCTCACAATTTAACATTACTGCTATCAAGCAGAACTGCTCGGAGTGTGTGGTGTAAATCCCCAAACACAAAGTGGTTCACAACTATGATTCTCAAAAGTTCACCAAGATTGGGCATGACTGATTCAGTGATATTTTTAAAAATACATCCTCACAGTCTAATGATTCTTCTCGTAAAACTGTGCCCCCCCTTTGCCTCTCCTTTAGATTAATGTTCTTATAGCACATGAAACATCTACCATCCATATTTCAGATTTAAACGCCATGTTCCCTTTGATGTAACAAAATGAACAAAAAACAGAGAAAAGGCCCTACAGGATTATTACTCTTTTACAGCTTAATTAAATATAAGAGCTGTATGTGTCTATTTAGGGTTTAGACACATTTGTCCAGTCACAAGTTGTGTAGCCACCAGACACCATGAGCGAGGTGCTGGATTGGTTTAGAAATTTAGCCCAAAAATTTATCATGGTCGTGCCCAGGCACTCTTGTTGTGAGATCATGACTGGTCCCAGGAGACTAGCAGCCAGCTCTCACTGTAATCGTTTGGTCATGACTGTAGAGCACAACAGCAAGAAAAGAAGACCAGAAAACAGTACAGCATTAATGGTGTGTGCTGGTTCAATACGACTGGTCACATGAGACTAACTAGCAGCCAGTTAATGCAGTAAGGGGCCCTGCTGTATTCTATCCTGTCTATATTCAATGATGAAATTGTTAAAAATAGCTTCAAAGTACTGGTTCAAGTCACTGGTTATGAAGTATGTAGTTGAATGTAGTTGTGTCTGGTTTGGTGGATACTCTGTGCCTTATTGGGGTTCAACATCTGTGTGTCCATCCAAACACCTCACCCATACAGTTTAAAATACACCCAGTGTTAATTTCCACTTTACACAGCTAATGTCTTTCAACTCTGTAGTTATAAATACATGTATTTATAACTATCTTATCTTATCTTACATGTATTACAGAATACACTTTCATAAGCATAGACAAACACAGGTTTAAAAATGAACTTTTCCTTTTTAGAAAAAAGTACCTAATAACTAGTTATACAATAACAATGTAACTACTGGTAGTCACTCTTAAAGATGGATTATGGCAGTAACTTATTCAAACAAATTACAATTACAAAGAATATCCTATATAATTACATGTAATTACATTCAGAATCAGAATCAGAAAAGGTTTATGGATCCCAGAGGAAATTGCTTAAAAACTTATAATCGTGTTACATAATCTGTACTACTGTAATCCAGCTGTAACAGTAAACATATCACCAATGGTTACACTGTTGTAATGCATTGTAATGAGTAACTAAACAGTTATTAGGGGCACTTAATGTGAAATTTAAAAGGGGGGGCAAAAGTATTTAAACAAAAATATTACAAGGGACCTTTAGATGGACTTGCAAAGTCAAAATCGTAAAGTCAAAGTGTTTCCCTAAGCAGGGGCAGCTGGTGGCCTAGTGATTAGGGAGTTCACCCTGAGATCAGAAGGTCGCGGGTCTGAATCCCTGGACTGTTAGTGTTATCACTGAGGTTCCCTTGAGCAAGGTAGTGTCCCCACGCACTGCTCCCCGGGTGCCCCTCAATGGTGGCAGCCCCCTGCTTCACTTACTGAATGGATTAAATGCAGAGAAAGAATTTCACACTGTTCACACTGTGTGCTGTGCTGTGGTGTGTTCACACGTGACTATAAGGGGCCACTTTACTTTACTTTACTTTACTTTAAAAAGGCAGAGTGTGACCATCTATCCAGACACAGCTATGTTCAACTACAAATATTGGTAACACCTTACTGAAGGAAAGTATTCATAAAGCTACATTATAGTGAATAGTCTTTTCATGATAACTGACATAACCAGGCAAAAACATCAATGATGGCTTATTACAACAGGTTTCAGTTTTCCAAAAGGCTGCTTTTTACTCTAACCCTAACCCTAGCAAACAAATACTCTATGAAATAAGGCTTAAATTAACATATAAATGTTAATGAAGGTCTATGTCAGCTGCTATGAAAGGCTTATGTAGATGTAATGTAGTCTTATAAACACTGCCCTGCAATAAAGTGTTGCCAAACTATTTAACTAAAAAGAATGAAAGCGAGGGACACCAAAACATCTTGAAAAACAACCAGAACTTCATAATGGGTGTGATTTCTGACTCCTTCAGCTAAGACTGAGCACAGATTTGGCCCACAGGGAGTGCTGGGATGAGCACTGAGACAGAAGACAGGCCGCTGCAGGCTAAGCCTCAGGGACAGGTTAGGGCTGGAGTTCACTGGGTCAGGGAGTTAAATCGCAGCAAGATGCACTTCATATCCATTTATTCCCCACACAAACAGCAGGCTCCGGCAGACGAGCGCCACAGCAGGATTAGGAGAGGCGCGCTAAGAGGCTTTGAGAGAAAAAACATCTCAACCCACAGCCCACTGCTGTCAAACCCTGCCAGTTTGTTTTTCTGTTGTGTTTTTTTACCCCCTTCACTAAACCCAGATAAAGACTGAACAAAGTGTCAAAACAAAATGTTAGAGCTGCACTCAAACTGAGAGAGAGAGGGAAACCTAGAGGAAAAGGGGAGAACATCACAGAAACAGTTCAGTGTTCTTAAAGGAATTTAACTCAAATACCAAGCCGAAGGGCCCATGAGAAACTTGGAAAACAAAGATCGAAAGGTCAGGAAATAGAATACAGAGACACTCAATAAATAAACCAAACTAATTCACTGTCTACTGTGCTTAAAAAGACACATACTATCACAGTGAGAATGGGTTACTTTATATATAATATCTTGACAATAATGACAACAATAATGATAACGATGACTCATTATCAGAAGATTTAATGTCATTCAATATTTGGGGTACAAGAAATTATTAAATGTAAAGTGGTTTAATGTAAATATTTATTTACAGATTTTTTTGTCAACTTATTTGTCTTGAGATTTGAACTCCACATTTGTAACACCAGACAACCTAGAAATTATTATTATTATTATTATTATTATTATTATTATTATTATTATTATTATTAATACTAATACTAATACTACTACTACTAATAATAATAATAATAAAAATAAGATTAATAATAATAATAATAGTAGTAGTAGTAGTGGTAGTAGTAGTAATTTTATATTTACCTTTCACCTATTCATCCATGACCAATCCCAAATATCACACAGTGCTTCCAAGCTGGGAGGATGAAGGCTAACATGTTTCCTCTGAGACATGTGAGGTGCCTCCACTTCTTTTCAAACTTACTAACACAGTGGGACAGATCAACACGCTTGAAGGAGAACACTAACTGCTGTTATGCCAGTTCTCTCTTTCACTCATGGCCATGGATGTCTGTGGCATCACCTGGGATCAAATTCCCAGTCTCCCAGTCATGAGGCACTCACAGCTGTGTCCCTGTGGACATTTTACCTGTTGTTTTATTGTTTTGTTCTTAATGTTCTACACCTTTCTCTGAATCATCTTCAGCTCTGTTCACTATTCTGGATACATGTACATTTTTAAACAGCATCTTACACGTTATTTGAAACATGAAATAGTGAAGAGTTTTGCACTTTATTAGTATCAAAGATCTGCTACAAATTTGGTTTAACATTGTAGAATAATTTCAAATTCTAAAATGAATTTCCACCCATTTTTAAACTTCTTGCATAAATAAATGGTCAGTTAGGTGTTGCTCAGAAACATACAGAATATTGAATTTATATAGAAATTATGAAAAATCCTCTTTAAGAGCATTTTAAGAAGATTAAACTTCTAAAAAACTATTTCCAGAGTTTGATAGTGGAAGATTGTGGTCTTCTGTTAAATAGTCTTCTTGTCTTTCAGTTTAACACAAGCAAAAATAACAGTTATAGAGAACACACACTGAACCAAACGTAGCCAGTTCCACGTTGGGTTTCTGTTTCATGATCTGTAACCTCAGCTTCACCCCAAAGATTTTCTGCTGTAACAGCCACTGCCTGAAAAACAGCCTGAGAGATTACTATACTTTAAAAAGCTGACCCTGAGCAGCTGTTTCAGGAACGAATTCCTCCCGAACCAAACTCTGCCTATTAAGCACTTCCTCATGTCTGAGGTGGAAAAAGCGCCCCACATGTCTCCAAGTCTTATCTCTAAAACTGCATCCCACATAGTCAGCCCATGTTTCATCAACACCAGTCTTCAGAGCAGCCAAATATCTCATATTTATGACTGGCTTTAGGTCAGGAGCAAGACAGAAAATAGTACATTAGTACAATAGTACATTGTTACAAACTGTTGGACCAAATGGATGACATAAAATAACTAAAGTTTGAGAGGAAGACCATGCCTGAAGCTCCTCCTCCTTCCAATCTAACGTGCAATAAATTTTCATCTCTACTTGGTGCTTCCCATGACAAAGTTTTCACCCACCACCACCACCCCATCATCTCCCTGCTCCTCTGTGCTCCATCTGTGCATCAAGGGGGGTCTGGCCTTCTAGTTCAAGTAGAAGCCATCCAGAACTCCAGCCAGAAGTTCTCAGAGTTCTCTTCTCCGCTATAGTCGTGCTCTTTTTATACAGCATATACTGAAGGAATGTTGCAAAACTGAATAAAAAATTTAATGTAGAATTTTCAAAATATCAGAGTATCATTTATAGCCTATTGATGTGATCACCCGCTCCACAGAATTGTGGTAAAACAGAGAAGCACTTTTAGCCCCAGACTCACCAGCATAAACGTCACAGAAAACGTTACAGAAAATCCTTCCTCCCTACTGCCATCAGACTCTTTAACTCCTGCCCCTGTCACACACTCACACAATAACCTGTGCAATAACCTGCTGCTACACAGATGTGCAATTTCTTATGGTTTGTTAAATCATTATCATTAAGTGCAGTATCTTTATTATCTATGTCACTTATTCACTGATCATGTGCAACAGTTCATGTGCATAGTCTTATCATGGTTAATATGTGCAATAACAGACTCGGTATAGAGAACAACTCCAAACCACTATTTGTGTTAACTAGTAACTACTTCAAAAGTAATTTTATTTATTTATCTATCGTATTTATATCCACTTTTCTTATTTATCTACAGCATTTTTCTACATAGCACCATGTATTTAGTACAAAGCATTATTCTTGTCTTTGTGTCTCTGTCTGTGCAGTCATAGCATAAGTAGTTTCCTCTGGGATCAATAAAGTTTTCTGATTCTGATTCTGTTGTTACTGGTGTCATTAATGAATTTTATATTGTAATAATTTTCTTACTTAATGATTTGCAGGCTTGCTGGAGCCAAACCATGGTTTCCTGACAAATCCATCTCCCAACACATTCAGGCAGAATGCATCCCTTTGTGGTAGGCCCAGTTTAGGAGGCCCAATGGATATATTTATTTGTGGTTTGCAGTTCAGATTGCATTTTATCCTAGTGGGGTAAAATTCCCCCAAACCACTTTGACAAGCTGTAACATTTCTCATCTAGACACAAAAATTTGCCACAACACCTTACTTCAACCATTTCCCTTTGTTAAACTTTGGTCCAAGCGGAAAACTCATTAAGTAGATGATGAATCTGTGTCCTCAGCACATCATCTCACCTCCAGGGCTCACATTTACCAAACCTCATCTCTCAAAGCAGATTCAAGTTAGACAGTTTTACTGAATGAGTTTCAGCTTCACAAAACATAACAAATGTGAATGTGGTTCACTCATTTGCGGTTTGCAACCTTTCCTGGTAAATCTCTGGTGTGTAGACACTTAATCCTTGTGCATGCCAAAACCTCAGCCCATTTTTCAGCCTAAAATTCAGCCTATTTTTCAAAGAAAGTAAAAGAAATCATACCATGTAAACATGCAGAGAGTACAGCACGTACAACCACTAAAAGCAATGCCATTCTACTAGTGTTTATACTATATTCTGGCTACCTATGAAGTATGAATGGTTTCCTCTGTTGAAAAGCCATATATTTTTTTTTATTTATATTTTGAGTACACTTGGCAGGCTCTTTTATCCAAAGCAACTTTTTGCATATCACAGATGCAGACAAATGTAGTGTTAGGAGTCTTCCCCAAGGACTCTTGTTGTTGCAATGTGGTGATCTGTCCAGGTTAGGAATCACACCCTACTCTCCTGCTTGGAAGGCAGCAATGTTACCCACTAAACCAACCATGACTGCTGCCACAGACATCATAAAAAAAAGACCAGAACATACCCCGAGGGGTCCCTCTTCATCAAAAGGCTGCCCCTGATTGGCCAGAATCTCAGCCCCTGATTGGCCAGAACCTCAAACCCTGATTGGCCAGAACCTCAGCCCCTGATTGCTCTAAGAGCTGATCTGATATGAGCTGCCCTGGAGCAGGTTAAAAATGCAGCATAAGTTACCATGGTAACATAGTCAAGTACAGTGATCAGTCATCATAAAATCCAGGGTTAGACTGAACCAAGATGAGGTGGTCTTCCCGTTACAAACCTTTTACAAGATTATTCCTACCTTGATTGTTCACATTTGGGTTTGTAAGTGCATAAGTGGGCCTTGGATACCCATAACTCTGTTCTTATCCTTCACTGGACCACTTTTGGTAGGAAATGACCATTGCATACCAAGAACAGCCCACAAGACCTGCTGTTTCGGAGATGCTTTGGCCCGATCACCTAACCTTAAACTCACCCAGTGAACTGACTGTTCACTTGCTGCGTAATTTATCGCACCCAAATGAACAAAGTGATCCAATCATTCTCATTAAAGTCGCATGACCATGTTATGTCAGTTACATATTCAGCCATGGACCACATTTGAAAGTGGCTCAGATTTGAAGAGATCAGATTTCTGTCTCCACACAGCTTTGAAAAGATCAGGGGTCTCATTTATAACCGTTGCGTACGCACAAAACGGGACCTAAAAGGTGCGTACGCCTCTTTCTACG
>JBBPCZ010096680.1:0-11108 GCA_037974445.1 Brycinus macrolepidotus
TGTTACTTTATTATTAAACACTAACAGTGTGTGAATGATTTGGTGTGTGTTACTTTATTATTAAACACTAACATTGTGTGAATGATTTGGTTGTATTGTGGCTCTTTTTTAAGCTCTTCTCTTCAGAGATCACTTAAATTAACATGTTCATGTGCAAAACTAGCATAACTAACAGCAAACTTCACAAGAAATGGATCACAATGGTCAAAATGCATAAACTGTTCACTTTCAGAAAAACCATCATCAGTGTTTTTACATCTGCAAGGAGGCCCAACAGATTAGATGTGTCCAAAAGAGAGGACTGAGTGAAAACAGTGTTTATAAACTCCAGCAGAACTCTGTGTGTGTGTCACACTCAAACATCTGTAACACATTCCCTAGTCAATGTCTCTGGTGTTCAGAGAAATAATACCTGCTCACTGGGCGTCCTGTGGGGGTCCTGAGCAGTGATGAAGGGGTAAAGCAGGGGCCAAGAGATGGATCCAGAGAAACAGATGGACCAGAGTTTGTAACTGTGAACTACACAGTGACCTGTACGGCCAGTGGAGCTGCTGAAATGGACAGTGAGTGTAGAAACAAGGTAGATGTTCAGAAGAATAACTCATTCAAACAACATCACTGCTTTGATGTCAAACTGAAAGTTCTTTTAAGTTCTTTAAAATAAGAGATTCATACCTCGTTTCATGAGAAAGATCTTATCTGAAAGATCATTCTGACGGAGGGAGGGAATGTTAATGACAGACAAAGACACTGAAGTGAAAGGAATGTAAATTGGCAGTGGTGCTGACTAAAATGCCCGCTGGTTATTGTGAAGTTTGAAGTTTGATACATTTTATAATTTCATATTATATAAACGAATTATAAAAAGCTATAATCATAATTATGCATCTCTAAATAAGTTGCTCTTACTTGTAATGGCCTTACCTTTCAATCATTAGTCTCAAAAAGCTGAATTATGTTACATTTTACTGTAGAACCTTTTTTTAAACTACTGGCTTTTAAACATGTCATGACAGAGTTGACAATGTGACACAATTTGTAGAGTATTGCTTGAGCTGATGGAGGGCAGCGTTCATTCTCCTTATTTGGCCATGACTCGTTTTCCTTAACAACACCTGTAATTCTTAACAAAAACAACATATCCCATTAGTTTAACTCAAATTACATTTCTTTTAACCTTCCATTAAGCTTCTTTCAACATTCCCTTATGTGTAAGATGAGAGTGTTCAGACTGTGTGAGTATGTGTATATGGACACAGTCCACTGCACTGTAGTAGTATGCAGTATTATGGCCTGCATCGTTTTAGTAGTTCACACACTCTGGTTGAGCACCTGAGGTTCGAGCTTTGGGGACTCGGGAGTCTGCAAAGTAGAGTCAACAATTTCTACTGCAGCTGAACCTGAGATTAAGTACCATGTGTATTGGGTTCAGCAATGACTTGAGCTTCCAGCATGGCATCTTTATTAGAGTAATGCTCTCTGACTTCATACAACATCTGACCGGCCTGTATCACCACCAAGAATCCACTTGTGATCCCCTCCCACAGTGTTATATCTCTCTGCCAGACCATTGGTTGCTGGATGTCCTGGGGCACTTGTGGTGTGCAGAATTGTATATCCATAACAGTCTACCATGTTTGAGCATAAAGCAGCTCATAAGTGTATTTTGTACCCGAACTTCTTAGGCAAGTGATCATTCATCAACTTTGTAGTCAGCAAACCTGTAGTTGTATGTTCTGAACACTGGTGAAAAGAGAGGTAGAGCTGTCAACTAATCATCACCTGGTGATGAGCTGAAACAAATGGTGGGGGAGGCTGCCAGACAGATTTTGTTTTGGTAAAATCAAGTGGGTAGTGAGACGAAACTCTGAACACCTGGCTGAAGACCCTGCCTGGAAGGTCCTCAACTCTTAGGTGCTTCTCCCAGATCCCAGAGCCAGACAGTGTTTTGTGCCTGCTATGGTGGCATCCCAAAGACCTGTAGGTGGATGTCGTTGGTGAGAGTACCCATCAAACTGAAAAAGGAGTCCTTCAGAGCTTGGCACTTAACTCAATATCTGCCTGCTGTCATTCACCATGAACAACTCTGGAGAAGCACAAAATCCAGGACCATCCAGGAGGTTGGTTCCAGAGCCCAGGTTGTGCATAGAAGTGAATGCAACTATATCTAGTCAGTAACACTTAACCTCCGAAACAAGCTGTGGCTCCTTCCCCCACAGTGAGGTGACATTCCACATGCTAAAAGCTGGTTTCTGCACTGTAAATGCAGTCTACCAGGCTCTTTGTCCCCACCTGCCACCCATGTGGCCTCACACTTTCCCCCAACTTCACCATCACAGGTAGTTAACTCATGGGAGGGCAGACCCACATAGTTCACGTGGGCAGAGCCAGGCCAGACCCCATGACACACTCCCCTCCCAGGTATGGGTCCAGGAGGGGGCCCCGGTATCCCTATTGCAGGTAAGATGTTTCCAGGCCCATCTTTTTATTCTTGGGTTATATGTTGTGTGCACAGGGGGTGAAAATGGATAATGACAAAGTAGTCACAGAATAGCTTCAACATTACTCTGTGAAAGAATTATAGAGGTTTCTAGGATTTGCAAACTTTAATAGGCAGTTGTTATTGTAGGATTCAGATTTATAGGATTCAGCACTTGGCTCCTCTCACATCCATGCTCAAAGGAAAACTAAAATACCTAAAGTGAAACAATTCAGCTTTCAAAGCCTTCACCACATTGAAGGAAATGTTCACTTCTGCTCTGATGCTTCCAAAACTGGAATAAAAGTGATTCTCTCTCTGTGTCACAGTACACCAGTCATGCTACATTCATATGTAGTTTACTCCCTAATCTCATCGCAACAGTTCAACAGAACTGTCATGTAGGGAATACAGAGCTGTTGACCATGAAAGTCGCATTGGTGGAAGGGAAGCCCTGGCAAGAAGGAGCATTCCATCCCTTTCTGATACTTCCTGACCATCTCAAATACATTCAGTCTGCATTTGAATCCCAGAAGTGTGGTTTACAAGATTCTAGTTCACAGCAACTCACCATCCAGAATCCAGGAATTCCAAAGTAGATGCATTTTCCTTTATTCATCACCAGGATCTTCTACAAAAACTGACTAAAATAATTGCCACCTCAACTTGTATTTTGGTCTTTGTGCACAGGGAAATGATAGATAAAATATGTATCAGAATCAGGATCAGAATAAGAAAACTTTATTGATCCCAGAGGAAATTGCTTATGTTATGACTGCGAAGACACACAGATACAAAGAGACAAGAAGAAAATAAAATATAAAGTCTAAATAAACCTAAATAAAAATTTGTAGAAAAAACCTCAATATGAAACTACACTATGCTATATACACAAATGCTGCGTAAAATACCACTCATATGTAACACAATTAAGTGAAATCTAATGACACAGATGGTAGTTAGGAGTATGTTATTGCAGCGATCAGTAGTATATAAGCGATATTGACATAAGTAGTGATACTGCACATATAAGACTATTGCACATAAGATATTTCACATAATTAAGTGATTCAGCATTCATTGGAAAAACGTCACATGATACTACACATGGCAAGACAACTGCACATGAGATATTGCACATAATGATAATGTTTAGCATCTGATAAGAACATTGCACAATATTGCACATGGTAGACTGCTGCCATTATAGCAAAATAATGCACATAGTCATAATGATAGTTATCTAAACCTAGTAAGAAATTACACAACAAGAAGCAAGAGGCTGTTGCACAGATTACACAACAAGACGCAACAGTCTTTTGCACAGATTAAGGTGTGGATGTGTGACAGAGAAAGGAGTTGTAGAGACTTGTGGCAGTGGGAAGGAAGGATTTCCTGTGGCGTTCAGTGGAGTACTTTAAGCTGGTGAGTCTATGGGTAAAGGTACTTCTCAGTTCATCCACCACACTGTGGAGTGGGTGATCAGCATTGTCCATGATGGACTGAACTCTAGACAATGTTCTCCTTTCAGCCACAGGTTCCACATTGTCCAGTTGCTCACCCACCACTTAGCCAGCTTTCTTGATCAATTTGCTGAGTCTCTTTTGGTCTGCCACTTTCATGCTGCCACCCCAGCACACCACAGGATAGAAAATGACGTTGGCCACTACAGACTCGTAGAACATCCGCAACATAGTGTTGCAGACTCTACAGCCTCTTGTGTGTGGCCAGAGAGTTCTTAGACCAGTCCAGTTTGTTGTCAATGTGTACACCTTGACTTACATACCTGTAGCTGCACGTACCGTGGCCTATCAGTCAGGTAGTCCATAATCCACGCAACTAAGGGAGCATGAACCTGCATAGCAGACCGCTTTCTCCCCAACCGGGCTGGTTGAATGGTGAAAGTGACCATTCTGTCATACGTGAACACACCACAGCACACAGTGTGAACAACAAGAAATTCTTCCTCTGTATTTACCAAGTGTAGCAGCAGACAGCCAGGAACTCAGCGCCCAGGGAGCAGTGTGTGGGAATGGTACCTTGCTCAAGGGTACCTCAGAGGTGCTTAGCAGTCTTGGGATTCAAACCCACGACTTTCTGATCGCTGAGCGAATGCCCTAACCACTAGGCCACCAGCTGGTGTTGAAGGCACTGGAAAAGTCAAAGAATATAATCCTCAGGGATGCACTTGGCTTGTCAAGATGGCTGTAGGCGTGGTGTAGCAGGTACATAATGGCATCATCCACTCCAATCTTGGCCTGGTAGGCAAACTGGAAGGGATCTTGCGCTGGCCTAATCAGGGGGTGGAGGGTGTCCAGGACCAGTCTCTCAAAGACCTTCATGCTGTGTGAGGTGAGTGCAACTGGCTTGTAGTCCAATGGAGCACTGGGTCATGCCTTCTTTGGTACAGGCTCAAGCTGAAGATCCTCAGCAATACTCCACATAGCTGAGCGCCGCACAACTTGAGTACTTGCGGGCTTAGGCCATCTGGGCCCGGCGCCTTGGCAAAATGGAGTCTGTGTAGTTCTCTCCTCACTTGCTCCTCATTGATGGTGATGGACGGTCTATGGGTGTCAGTGTAGTCATTAGCAGAAGGAGAGGGGGTGTAAGCTCTAGCTGGTAAGCTGGTGGGAGAAGGAGAGGGAAATAGGTATGATGGAGAGCTGCAATCAGGCGTGACCCTGATGGAGGAAGCAGGTGTGCTGGTTGCAATGAGGGCTGGGCTGGAGCTGGTGATGCTGTGAAGAGGCCTGCTTTTGAACCTGTTAAAAACAGGTTAAACTCATTGGCCCGCACCTCATTGCCATCAGTCCCATGTATGCTCGTCTTGAAGCCAGCGATGGTCTTCATGCCCCTCCACACATACCTGCTGCTGTTCTGTTGTAGCCCTTGTTCCAGCTTTCTTCTGTAGCTGTCCTTTCCTTCCTTTAACCTTAAAGACAAGTGCCTCTGTGCCTCCTTGTCACCTCACCTAAATGCTTCCTTCTTCTCCTTCAGGAGGGTTTTGATGTCTTTGGTGACCCATGGCTTGTTGTTGGGGAAGCAGCGCATGGATTTCACTGGTACAGTGCTGTCCGCACAGAAGTTGATGTACTCAGTGACACTGTCTGTATAATTATCAATGTCCTCTCCATGTGGCTCAAAGAGCCTCCCAGTCCGTAGTCTTCAGACAGTCCTACAGGGCTGCACTGGCCTCCTTTGACCACTCCCTCACTGTCCTGACAGTGGCTGGCTGCCTCTTCAGCAGTGATAGGTAGGTGGGCTGAAGGTGCACCAAGTTGTCATCAGATCTGCCCAGAGGTGGGATGGCAGTGCTGCTGTACGCCTCTTTGAAATTAGCATACAGCAAGTCCTGTGTTTTGTTTTCTCTGGTGGGGCAGTCTACAAACTGTAAGAGGGTGCACAGGGTCCTGTTCAGGGAGACATGATTGAAATCGCCAGATATTAGGACGAAAGCATCTGGGTGCTTTGTCTGGAGTCTCATGGTCGCAGAGTGGATGACGTCACACGCCGTCGTCGCGTTGGCCAATGGAGGAATGTAAACAACAATGGCAATCACATGTGAGAACTATCTGGGCAGATAGAATGGACATAGCCCCACTGCTAACAGATCAATGTCCGGGCAGCAGACACATTCCTTGATCACAGTGTGACCCGGGTGGCACCATCTCTCATTAATAAAGAGAGTGAGTCCTCCCCCCTTGCTCTTTCCACTCTCGCACCGAGTTCTCTTTGCCCGAACACACAAAAAGCCAGCAAAATCCACGGCAGAGTCAGGAATACGCTCGTGCAGCCATGTTTCAGTAAAACACATCAAACTGCACTTATGAAATTCCCCGTTGTGTCTGACCTGTGCCGTAAGCTCGTCCATCTTGTTGTCCAGTGACCTCACATTGCCCATAATAACAGTCACATAACTTTCTCTTGCTCAACACAGATAAAACAGAGGTCCTCCTTCTAGGTCCAAAAGCTGCTAGAAACAAACTCTCAGGTCTAATCCTTGATCTTGTTGGTTCTTCAGCTTCTCTAGTGTCAACTGTAAAAAATCTTGGTGTCACCACTGATCCTGATCTTTCATTCGATGCACATATAAGTACTGTTACCAAAATAGCTTTACTTCGTTTATGAAATATTGCTAAGTTAAGAAGTACACTGTCCCTCCATGATGCAGAAAAATTAGTCCACACCTTTATTACCTCCAGACTCGATAGGCTGCTCCAATAAGAAGCTAAAAAAAGCCTCAATTAGTTCAGAATGTGGCAGCTAGAGTTCTCACAAGAACTATGAAATTCGACCACATTAGCCCAATGCTATCAAGACTTCATTGGCTTCAGATCAAATTTCGTTTTGATTATAAAATTCTACTATTGACATATAAAGTCTTGAATGGCCTAACACTCAAATACCTCCGTGAACGTATCTCGTACTATGAACCTCCACGCTCACTCAGATCTCAAGGTGCTGACTATTTACTTGTCCCCAGAATTATGAAAGTTTCAGCAGGGGAAGAGCATTTTTACATAAAGGCCTTTGGTGCTGGATGTCATGTCGGGGTGTAGAGGGGGGACGGACTGCAGGAAACTTCTCGTATTCAAACTCTTTAATGAAACCAAGCAAGAGGGAAAGCTCGGAGAGCTCAGAACATACCACGTAACTTAAACAAAGGAATTCACGCTTAACATGTAGCACTTAGCTTAGCCGTTAGCTTAGCATTTAGCTTAGCATTTAGCTTAGCAGTTAGCTTAGCACAAACCTTTAACCTATGGCATAACAGATAGCTTAGCACATAGCATAGCATTTAGCTTGGTATTTAGCATAGCAGTTAGCCTAGCGCTTAGCTTAGCACATAATCATAGCACTTAACATAACAGATAGCTTAGCGTATAGCATAGCCCATAGCATATCCTATACATAGGACCATAACATAGTTTTAACAAAGGATCTTAAACATAACAGTCATACAACATAGCTTAGCACCGACCGGGGAAGGGAGAAACACAGCTACACAGCCGGTATACTTGTTCAGGAGCCACACAGGCCCGTTTAAGGTTCCGCTGTTTAACCGCAGCGGAGCGGTGAGTGTCCAGAGTCCACACAAGGAGGCACGGATGGTGGCGAAGCACTGGAAAGGGTTCCAGTGCGTGTGGAGAAACGTCCGTTGCTAAAGAGGCTCTCTTGCTGTCGCTAGGAGAGTAGCGTTTAGTAGAAAGCCCACGCTGTCCTTGAGGGAGTCCACAGAGTGAGCAGAGACTCACACTGGTTTGACGACACTTTGACAGTACAGCATAAGCACATGAAGCACTTTTCAGTCCAGCCCAAACGTGGCTAGAGAGAGGAGGATTCTCTCCTGCCACAAGAGAAACAATCCGTAGTAGAAAACCACTCTAGCGGTCTCAGCGGGCTTCAGCTGACTGAAACAAACACATGGGCATGAGCAGACATTGACATGAACTATACAAACCCCAAACATGCATAGCAAGATCTTGAGAAGACTATCGGTGTTCACGCGCTGACTCTCTGGATCGGCGTGGCTTTAAGGGAACACAGACACGTAAACACCCAATCACACGACAGACACAATGACCTCAATAATGAGGAGTCATTACCTTTAACTAATCACAGGTGGACTTGTTCTCTCCATGCCTAGCAACCAGTTAACGAGCTCACTGCATGCAACTGGCTGCTAAGCCTGAGAGGACCATACACACACACACATACATACATGGGTATTTGCGTCCAGGGCTGTTTTGGTTAGTACTCGCTCGACGGACTCCTTTGGGGGCTCAGACGGACCAGATGTGACACTGGAATTCCTTTCCAAATAACGTATGAGACACAGCCTCAGTTTTTAAGTCCAGGCTGAAAATTTACTTGTTTAGTCAGGCTTTTTGTAATTAAATTTTCCTGTCAGATGAAGGGTGCAGAGCTGGGAGGTGGTGGGCACAGAGAATTCAAGTAAACTGGGATGCTGGTACTGTCACCCCACCACTCCTTATGTTCACTCAGGTTTGTGACGGTGGAGTGGAGGTGCACCAGTGTCTCAGGGTGCTGTCATGTCTACTTTACCCCTTGACTGTGCCCTTTCTAGCTAGGCTGCTATAGAGAGCTATGCTGGAGTCTTAGCTTGCACTCCTTACAGTTATAAATCATACCCTGTAAACTTAAGTAGAACTAACTCTGTTCTCTGTTCTTCCGAGGGGAACCGCTGCACATTTGTCTAGCCCAGCTGATCACCATTGGGGCCCCAGGTCACCACCTTCCAGGGTCTGCAATCACTGGGGACCCGTGCCAAAATGTCCTCAACTGGTTTGGCTGCTTTCGACTCCCCGCGTGCTCTACCCCCATCTTAGGGCAACGGCTGTTTAAAGCTCTGGCGGAGATTGTTGTTCCTGTTGTTTGGACTAGAGACTCACAGCTACTCTTACAACAAAATCTACCTCTTTTGACTCTTAACTGTACCAACTCTGTTAGCCATTGATGGCCAATCTGTCATTAAGTTCATACATGAAGGCCTACTCTTGTTATTTATTCCCATAGAGACTCTTGTTCTTTCTCTCTCTCTCTGGGTTGACCAGAAGAGGATGGGTTCCTCTTTTGTGTCTTGGTTCCTCCAGAGGTTTCTTCCTCCAGCTCAGGGAGTTTTTCCCTCACCTCTGTTGCCCTTGATCACTATCTTCTGCACTTCCAGATTCACTATCTCCACATCCTCCAGCCTTCTCTCTCACTCATTCTCTTCGTTCATTACATTTACATTTACATTTACGGCATTTAGCAGACGCTCTTATCCAGAGCGACGTACATCAGTACTTTAGTAATCCACATCTGTTCTTCATACCTGTAGAGCTAAACTTAAATCAACATCTGTTTTAGACTAGGTTACTGCTAGCTAAGTTGCACACCATAACAAACCCTGTCAAAGAGAAAGAACGCGTAAGAGGTTAATACACAAGTAAGGAGAACTCCCTTTGACGAAAAGCAGCTCAGTCTTGCTGGGATTCAGCTTGAGGTGGTGGGCTGCCATCAAAGAGGAGATGTCAGCCAGGCAGTCTGAGATGCAGGTTGAGACCTGATAGTCACTGGAGGAGAAAGACAGAATAAGTTGAGTGTCATCTGCATAAAAGTGGTAGGAAAAGCCATGTGGGGCTATTACATCCCCAAGAGAACCAGTATATAGAGAAACGAGAAGCGGTCCAAGGACCGAGCCCTGTGGTACACCAGTGGACAATCTTCACGGGGCAGACTGGGAGACTTGCCATGCTACCTGGTACTTCTGGTCATCAAGGTAGGTTTCAAACCATTGCCGGGCTGTGCCTGATATCCCAAGGCTGGAGAGAGTAGCTAGGAGGATCTGATGGTTAACCGTGTCAAAGGCTGCAGAAAGGTCAAGAAGAATTAGGGCAGAAGACAGGTTGGCTGATCTAGCTGCATGAAGTTCTTCAGAGACAGCTAGTAGTGCAGTTTCCGTAGAGTGCGCAGCCTTGAACCCAGACTGGTGAGGGTCCTGGAGCCTATTTTGAGAAAGGAAGATGCTAAGTTGGTTATAAACAGCACGTTCCAGGACTTTGGAAAGGAAGGAGAGAAGAGATACTGGTCTGTAGTTGTTGATATCTGAGGAGTCCAGCATGGGTTTCCTCAGAATTGGTGTGACCACTGCAGACTTGAAATTAGATGGGACACGGCCAGTTGTTAAGGAGCCATTGATGATGTAGGCGATATACGGGATTTGATCCGAAGACATCATCTGGAGCGTACTCAACGGGATAGGGTCGAGCGGAGATGTGGTGGGTTTGCTAGACATCAGAAGCAATGACATCCTCAAAAGAGAGAGTTGAGAAGCCAAGAAACTGGGCAGCACAGGCTGGTCTCTGGCTGGCGGTATTGGAGAATTCAGTAAGCTAAACTGTTAAGCACAGTTGTTCAGTATGGTATGGTTTTCTGCTTCCATTAATGTCTTTTGAGGTGCAACAGTCAGAAACATGATGAGACCCACATAGACCTCTTGACCTCTTGTAGGGGGGCTAAAGTATTCTCAGAGACAGGTATGTTCGACGCCAACTGCAACAGCAAAATATATATATATACCATTTTACCACATAGACCTCTTGACCTCTTGTAGGGGGGCTAAAGAAGTTCCAGGGACATGCCCCTCCAATCTCAACAGTAAAAATATCTGTGCACACACAGGATATCAGTCTCCCATGAGGTGTGCACATCCACAAGACACAAAATAGACATATTTGAATAGGTGGAGACAATAGGAACGGGGTGGAGTTTTGAATATTCAATATGACCCTGATTGGCGCAGATCCAGTAAAGGCGGAGGTTCTAAAAAAGGGGAGTTGTATTGTGAGGTCTACATAACGTGTGTGTTGAATCTTTTAGATAGAACAAATTGATCAATTGTTCTCAAGGATCATGAAGAAGTTTTTAATAAACAACGTTGCTTTACCTTTTCGACTGAAATTGAATCTTTTGGACTCCAGATTTTTCGCCACAACAGCGGGCGGCTTGACTGGCGGGAAGGATCTACTAATGTCATCAATCTTCTCATTGAAGAACATGGCAAAGTCTTCTGGTGAGAGAGCTGGAAAAACAGGGAGAGATGGAGATTTAAGAAGAGACGAAAAGG
>JBBPCZ010096710.1:5000-11108 GCA_037974445.1 Brycinus macrolepidotus
TCATCCCAAAGTGGGTGGAACTTCATCACTCCAAAGAATTCAGATCCACCGCTCCGAAACCCAATGCTGGGGGTCTTTATACCCCTCTGGCTGACATTGTACTGGAGTACCACTCGTAATTAGTATGACTGTGTCAGCAATTTAGTTATTATATTGTCTATAATAACTAAATTTTATTATTATTATCATTATTGTTATTATTATTATTATATTTGGCGCCACTTTTTGTCCAAGTATATGTGTGGTCGAGTCGCCTCTGTAGTGTATGGGGAGAGAGAGTGGAGGGGCGAGTCAGCTTAAAAGTGTGTGGTGGAGAGAGAGCACTCCTGTTGGCTGGAACATGAAATAAGGGGGAGGGGAGAGCTGTACAGTGGGTCTCCAGGAGGAGGGGTGGTGGCCACTGCTCTAGGCCTTCTGGAAGTTCTAGATACGCTACTGACTGTGAATATGAGCCACAGCCAAACCAGTGGGTTTGTGTTGGATGGTAAACAGCAGCAGCTCTACGGACTCTTTACTGAAGGAGTCACTCTAGAAATGTAACACACAAGCTAAATGTTAATATGTCTGTCACAAACTTCAGATACAACATGGAATGGGCTTTACAAGCTTCAGATGTTTGTGTTTAATCTAAAAAGCCATAAAAGTTTGTGTGCAACGCTATTAGCCTATTAGGGCAAGCTCTAATAGTCATAGTTCACCACTGGAGCCGTGTCAGCAAAGGGTGCATCCCAGCTGAGTTCACTAATCAGAAGGAGTGTCTGGATGCTTTTGATCTGAGAATCACAGGCTGACAGTTAGAATACACACTTTCAGTGCGTAAATTACAAGTGTGTGTGTAAGTTGCACCAGTGCTTTGTTTCCTCTCAGACAGGCCTGATATGTTTTCCCATTAATGCTGCTCTGCTGGGCACGTCTGTCTCCACTCAGCGCCTTCCCATTGAAACACTCTCTCTCTCACACACACACACACACACACACATACTGCAGAGGCTGATAGCACCAGCATCCTGGGAATGCTCTTTAATAAAAACACTCTCTAGCCTAAAGAATGAGGCAATACAAATACAAACAGAACATCTCTCTCTCCCCCCCCCCCCACCTCTCTTATCTCTCTCTCTCTCTTTTCCTCTTTTTATCTCTATCAATTTTGCTCTGTCCGGTCATATTTTCTTTCTTGATTGTTTCTTTCTCTCACTCTGTTTCTCACACCTCTCTTCTTTTCTCTTCTCTTCTCTTCTTTTCCTTTTTTAAGTTGTTTCTCGCTTGCACTCTCCTTCTTTCTTTTTCTTTCCCTTTTCCCTTTATATACATTCACATTTTTATCTCTCTCTCTTTCTCTTTGTTTGCTCTTCTTTCTGTCTTCCAGTTTTTCTTTCACTCTGTTGTTTCTCTCTCTCTCTCTCTCTCTCTCTCTCTCTCTCTTTCACACACACCTTCCTCGATCTCTATCCACCACCCAGAATCTTTCAGGCACTCTTTTTGGTTCCTCTCTATCTTCTCCGCCTGTTTCTCACACAGTTCTTCTCTGTCTGTCTCACTTTATCTCTCGTTCTATCACTCTGTTCTCTCTTTATCTCTCTGTTTTTCGTTCAGTGTCTCTTTTCTTTTTCCGTTGTTTATCTCTCTATCTCTCTCATCCTTTGCTCCTTTCATCTCTGCCTTGCTTTTATGCTCTGTCTGTCTAACTCAGTCCCCCGCCTCTCTCGCTCCCTCTCTTCCTCTGTGAAAGGGAGGATGACGACTAACACACAGCGGCAGAGCTCGCCAGAAAAGAGGACGACTGCAGCTAATCACACCGTGAAGAAGGGAAAAAGAGAGGGATGCACAATAAGTAATGTATAAATAGAGGGAACTCTCTCTCTTTCTTGCTCTTCTTTCTCCCATTATTCTCAAAAACTCTGCTTTCTCTCTCATTCACAGCTGTGGAAAAAGACAGCATAAATTATGAATTATGTTTTCAGCCTGCATAGCCATAACACACACACACACACTTCCATCCATGCTCAGACCGAAGGTCACGACCCTTGTAGTGCGAAGGGTCTGCAGTGGTACTGACCGTGGTCACCTTTAACCTAAACTCATTGGCAGTTTTATCAGAAACACCTGCCCTGTCCACTTTGTAGTTTTATGGTTTCATGCGAATTGGCCAAATTTATGTTTTCTTGATTTTCTACATATAAAGAAGTCAACACATCTGCTTTGAACTTAAATATGACATTTTTTACTCCTTTAATGCATGAGCATTTTTTGTTGTATTTAATGTAATGTTTTAGCTCCAAACTAAAATTAGATGTGGTTTATTTAAGCAGCTGATGGAAAACTAAAGATAAATGAATCCCAGAGGCTAAAGTCAGTAAAGAAACTGAAGAATAAAAAAGGTAGGATATTACAACAGGACAATGATCAAGGGTGACAACAGTTTTGTGAGTGTACAGCTACTGACTGTGGCCTGTCCATTACTGAACAGTCTATCAATCCCTCCCACACCCCTTTCAAAAATGGAAAGAGACCAATACATGATCACCACTGTCAGTACAAACAAGCCACCACAATAAATCTGAGCTCATGAATTGTTTTGTTGTCCTCAGAGTTACTGGCCATCACACTTCAAAGAAAACACCACCTGAGTTCTGCTATCTGGACGGAAAACATTTTACTACCTTTAAGATTAGGAAGTGACATAGGAATCAACCAATCATGTTCTGATTTCTTTTAGATAAGATAAGATAATCCTTTATTAGTCCAACAAGTGGGAAATTGCAGCTGGGGTCAGTTTTGTGGAAAAAGTCACTCTAGGCCTTCTGGAAGTTCTAGATATGTCACTGACTGAATATGAGCAGTAGTGCAACCTGGTTTCAGTCTGGTGTCAGAAATGAAAAGTAGCAGCTCTTTACTGAAGGAGTCACTGTAAAATCATTACAGTCAAGGTAAAATAAAGCCTAATGTCACTTACAAGCTTCAGTAAAACAACTGTTTACTCTAGAACAGACAAAATATGAACATTCTGATATTTAAGGTCTGTATGGAAGGCCTAGTGATAATAGTTATCTTCTCAGAATGATCATTTACCAGTGATTATCATATGATAATGCTAATTTAAATGACAATTAGAAACAATTATTCTTGTTGCTATTGTTCAGTGAAGCCCAATTTTACTATCTGGTCAATATGGAAGTCCTAGTCCTAATAGTAACCTTCTTACAGCCAATAATTTGCATATGATATTGCATATTTTAAATGACAGTAAGAAACAAAGATTCTTACTGCTATTGTTCAGTGAAGCCCATTTTATCTGACCCTTTAACTACTCAAATAATGGGTAGAAACCTCAAATGCGAATAAAATCAGCGCTGAGATTGAGGCTCATTGAGATTCATAGGACAGACCAGCAGAACAACAAGAGCAGCAGGTCTGAGGAGGGACATCAACACGGTGTGTTGTAAGTGTGTTTCTCAGAAGTAGAGAAGTGACGCAGCTGTTTTCCACAGGAACCAACACTGGCATCACAAACAAGCCACCACAATAAATCTGAGCTCATGCATTGTTTTCTTGTCCTCAGAGTTACTGGCCATCATACTTCAAAGAAAACACCACCTGAGTTCTGGTATCTGGACGGAGAATGATGGACATTCCAAGTGACCGTCTGCCACACAACGTGCCTCAATCACTTTACTACCCTTGTTGCTGGTCAACAACACATGTGCAGCATCCTGGGTCATTGCACTGGCTCCACCAGACATGACCTTTGCCATCTATTTCCAATAGGAAAGCTATCTGAAAAAGATCAGAGGAAGCTCTACATCCTTATTGCCACTTGGAGTCTGCAGTTCTGGAACTATAGGTTCTTCATTTTATAGCTGCTGAAACAACCCACGAGATCAACATGCCTCAGCAGTTAGCTTCCAGTTCCACTACACAGTGGAGGAGGTATTACTTTTTGTCAGATTGGGGCAGATTAAGACATAGGCCTACATAGTTATGCCATTGTTATTTTATTCCCCCCAATACTGCCAGGTTCACACTTTCCCAAAAACCTGTGGCTTGTTTTAACATGCAACGGCAAGTTTTTTTTATCAAAGGGGTGGATGGTGGGGGGTTTTGGGGGCTACTTTCAAAAATTACCATGGTCATCTGTACAAAATGAAAAGCATCTTAAGGATCTCAGATGAGCAATGTTAAATGATGTTGATAGCTGTCGGACGACAAACAGATCAGGACAAAGATATCTCTGCATGTTCACACTGAGTGCAATTAATTACAATACAATAACAATGCAATAAAGAAAGGAAAGTATGATTATTCAGGACGTTTCGAAACCTGACACAAGGGGTGGTGTGCTTGTATGAGCCAGGAGGAGTGAGAAATGAGAAAGGGTAAGGAAGCATGTACAAGAAGGTAAGAAGCGAATCAGTTTGTTCTTATGCTGTCATGTATTTATATGTGTGTGCGTGTGTGTGTGTGAGTATATATATATATATATATATATATATACTCACACACATTTTTTTTTTATGGAGAGAGGGAGAGAGAGAGAGAGACAGAAAGAGAGAGAGAGAGGCAGGTTTGGAGGGGCAAATATGACTAGCCCCCCGGTGCTCCCCAGCGACATCGGCCTAGAATTCTGTCAATCTGACAAGGCCCAACGCCATTGGATCAGAGCACTGCCAATAGCTGCCTGTAAATTTGGCAACGCTCACTCACCCCATTAACAATGTCTTATGCCCCCCAACACACACTCTATGACCGTCAGTGTAAGTCACTGAAATCCACTGGGCTTTACAGTAGAGGGAATGGAAGTCACTGGACCATCCTGGCACAAGCCCGTTGAGCTGCGAGCTCTGGAGGTCAAAGGTGAAGGAGGCTGGCTCTAATATGTAGTCATGGAAGAGCTTGTTTGAACGTCTCTGGTGTGTGATAAGCTGGGCCTGTATTTCTTAGACAGCCCATATGGATCTGCAGCCATGAATCGTCCAGGACTGAGCTGATCCCGGATCAGCACATATTAAAATGGAAGTGTACATCACACGTAAGGTCCATGAGTTTTCTGTAGTACAAAGTAACTCTAATTCTTCATTACGTAATAAAGAAGATGGAGTACGGATTCTCGGGTTCAGATCTTGGGCCTGCTGTCCAGCTCATTTCCTCTCAGGTTAACTCATAAGGTAATTGTCATGGACTTTATGATTAGAAACAGGTGTGTTAGAGGAGGAAAAATATGAACAAGTTCAGAAAAATGGACATTTAGAGAGCTCGGGTCTAGAGAAAGAAAAGACTGCAACATCTCAAAGAAGAATAACAGCAGTTATTCTAATAGCATAATTTAATGGGTATGAAGTAGACAACGTTATTCACAGTGATTTGAAATAAAGTAAGAATTGTTTACTGTAGTGGTGATAGAAACCAGACATCCAAAGCATTTAATGCCTCTAAAGCCTACATCAGAGAATGTTATTACATGGAGTGGTTATGAATACACCACCTGAGATTTACCACTATTTTACTATCCTCCACATTACATGTAAAACTAACGGTGCTTTTCCACTGGCACAAGGAACCATGCCATACTGTGAACAAATGTTTTTCCATTACAAATAAAGTGACAGATACCCGAGCCGTCACAACTCTGCTCGATGGCTGGACCAAAAGTGGGCTGCAGCCGAGCTGACGGCATCAATGCTTTCTGATCGGTCAAAAAATATTGTCATGAGAACAGACGGACTTGGAAAGCAGCCACTGTTTTTGTTACAATCCATGCCAAAAAAATTTCAACAAAAGATACAAACTAACAACTGTGAAGGTCGATGAAGTACAAGCACTATTATCTATCTGGGCTGAAGATAAATTTCAGTAAGAGTTTTCTATGATGCTAACAAATGTATCATTTACATTTACGGTCTGCTGGGGCAGCTGCATCTCCGCTGGGGACAGAAAGAGACTGAACAGGCAGATCCGAAGGGCCAGCTCTGTTCTAGGATGCCCTCTGGACCCAGTGGAGGTGGTGACTGACAGGAGAATGGTGGCTAAGCTGTCGTCCCTGTTGGACAACATCTCCCACCCCATGCAGGAGACTTTGACAGGACTGAGCAGCTCCTTCAGTGGCAGGCTGCT
>JBBPCZ010096751.1:0-2500 GCA_037974445.1 Brycinus macrolepidotus
ATATATAAAATTGTGTATGCGTGTGTGTATATATATAAGATCTAAAATATTCATATATTTCAAACACACACTTACATATAATACATATGGGACACATCTATAACCCCATTTTCTAATAAAAACAAGTGTGTGTGTGTGTGTGTGTGTGTGTGTGTGTGTGTGTGTGTGTTTGTGCACCTCTAAGTCCCAGTGGCCAACTGTGTGTGTGTGTAATTGTTCGTCTGGCACACAGCCCTATGCGTTCTCATCCTCCGCTCTTTGAACTGCGCGTCGCCTCCCTCTGTTCTCTGCGGAGAACTTTGAAGCTCAGAGACAGCTGAAGTGTTTGTTTGTGGAGGAAGATGTGCAAGCATACGCAGAAAGAGCCGCCTGCCTCCAGAAACAAGCGGCAGCGCTGAGGAATGGGATTTATTTAAGGCTGCTTTAAAGGCGAGTGTCAGTGCTGGAGCCTTTCTGAAGCCTCTTTGTGTGTTCTGTGGAGAGATACATAGTAATGTAGCATGAAAATGCACCCTGTGAGCATCTCATGTGTAAGTACTCAGTCAGCCACGGCAAAACAGCTCTCTTGCTTTACGGCAGGGGTCAAAGGGCAACTTTTCTCCCAATTGGACTTACATGATGGCCCATTTTTCATAGGATTAGATTGTCCCGGGAAGTATAATAGTCCTGCCATTTCAGTGCCTCTTATGGAGAAGTAATCTGGTGTGGTAATTCTCAATTACAGTTTTGAAATGTCAGTGAATTCCTAGAAAATCTGGACTTTTGACTTCTGCTCTTAAGAACTCATTACCGTTGTTACATATTAAAGAGAACATGTGCTCTCCTTAAAGGATAAAGTCTTTAAAACAGAGACTTCAGTGTAAAGTCTCTTAGACGACTACTGATTCTTCTCACGGGAGGGGAAATGCCCCTGCTCCTTGCTTCAGGCTCTCTGTCTCTGATGCAGTACATTAATGTCTGCTTCACAGTATGGAAAATGTATTCTGGCTATTTATCCATATTTGCAAACTTGAGCACGGCTCAAATGCAGATACACTCTTGGGGGGAACCCCGGCCAGGCAGGATTTACTGGACTGTGTGGAGCGTGAAGACGAGCATTACTCCAACCAACTGACCTTTTTATCACTGAGTTGGTTTTCTCCTCAGGGAACATTTACCATGAATCAGAGGGAAGTATGAATTAATAAGGCATAGGAATTTTGCGCGCTGAAAAGATACTTTGGTCTGGAATTATATATCTTACGCACATATTACACTTTGATTTAAAGGGCCCTCTACATTTTTTCTTATATTTGATGTTATTTCCCTGAGGTCTGCTTTTTGTGTGGGTCCAAATTAATTTGTACATATCCATTTACCAACTTCTCTTAGAATTTACAAGACGTCTGTTCCAATTGAGAAAACAAAAAAAAACCTTTCCTTATAACTTCCATGATAATATTTTATGTAAATAGGTTGGTTTTAGTAACATCACAAGCACAATAAATTCTAAATGAACTGCCTTCGAAGCATAGTTTCCACATATGGACATAGCGGATTGACATATGGATTAGTGAATGGCATATTTTGAAACTTCAACAGTGGTTATGTTGTGCATCATACTCTTATTTCAAAACTGTTAGGAAAATACTGCAGTTTTCTAAGGGACCTTGTTAATATTTGGTTCATTTTCTACAGTGTTTTAGAAGACTGTATAGTAAACACTGTATTTGTCAAGTTTTGGAAAAAAAAGATTTATTGGAGTTTGGGGGAGTGGCTCACAAACACACAATACAGTGACCCCTAAAAACTCTGGCCACCATCCCAAACCCAAGAACACACACACAAAAACATGCCAGGCCACAAGATTTTGATAACTTTTTTGATAACACCTATTTTATGGGTAGGACGGCTGAATGAGGGTACAAAAGCCAGATGCAAATTCATAAACAATATTCAGTAACACTTGGCTGAAGGACAGCATTCATAAAGCTACACCTGCATACGTTTTTAATGACAACTATCATAAATCTACATTAACCTTTATAAAGGTTTATTCCGGCTTGCCTCACCTTTTGTCAGTTTCTCCCCAGAAAGTGTACCAAAAATGGAATAGGCCTTTGTAAATGTCTGTATAGGTTAATGTCAGTTGTCATAAAAGGCTTATGTAGATGTCATGTAGCCTTATCAATGCTCTCCTACTGTAAAGTGTTACCCAGTGTCCTTCTAGGAAACGACATAAGAATCACACTTTTCTACACATGAGTAGATTCCAAAGGCTCATGCTGTTTAACAGGCATTGCTGTGCTTTGGTTTGATCCTCATCAGTGGTAACAGAAAGTTTGCCTTTGTGCTTGTTCTCTGATTGAAACCTTTATCGTCTCCATGCCTCAAAAGGTGGTGTCTTATCCATGGAACCAGAGAGCCACCCTGAACTTATCTGGCCTTGTTCGTGGCTTGTGATTGGCCTGTTTACACCCGGCACGACGAAGCCCCCTGCTTCCGCTGGCGGTCACAGCAC
>JBBPCZ010096751.1:7500-11105 GCA_037974445.1 Brycinus macrolepidotus
AATAAGGCGGAGGATTAGCCTAATGTCTGTTTCATCTTCAGTGCTCCTGATGTGTGTGTGTGTGTGTGTGTGTGTGTGTGTGTGTCTGTGTGTGTGATGGGGGAGTTCAGCGCTGTTCCACACGTTGCTATGGCGACAGACTTCCAGCCTGGGCCCGCGACTGTATGTAATCTCCAGTCAAAACGGTTGCTTTTGTTTCCGATGGCATGGCCTTGTTCCATGTGACAGCGTCTTCACTTGAAGAGGGTTTTAAAAATGCTGGGCTGTCCGTTAGACTTTACACACACGCTAATGCAGACGCCCGTCAGAGGGGCAGGCGTGGAGAGGAAAGAAATCAGAGAATATTTTCAGGCCAGAGATGAATTATTGTGCTTGTCTGTCATAATGAAAGGCCTTCCTATTCCCCCTCATCGCTTCAGCCTCGTTCTCAGGGTTGGTCTGTTTGAATATGCTGTATTTTGGAACAGTCGTAAAAATAAGAGTCCCAGAAATTGTTCTTTGGTAAGAGATCATTTTCCCTGTGTTTTCTTTTTACACATATTGAGCACACCAACTGTTCTCGACAAAATATGAGGTGCTATAGTGGATCTTTTGAGCAATGTCATAGAAGAACCGCCTTTGGTTCCTTAAGGAAACAGGTTTGGAAAGAGATTTTTGAAGAAGTTTAAAGAACACCTGTAAAAGGAGAGGTTCTGCAAAGGTTCTTTAGCAAAGGCAAATAGTAATTTGCATGTTTAAACAGTTCATTACAAGGTTAAATTGTTCTTCTCTGTGATGGAGAAACTGTTGTCCTCACTGGTCTTTATTTTTAAATGACTTCTGTATAAAACTAAAAGGGGTTCCATTAATATTGCAAGTCAAAGAACCTTTTTTGTTGTATATAGATATCTTTTTTTGCTAAGAGTGAATCTTCAAATAACATAAGTTTCTTTTCCAGCTAAAAGATATTTCCTAGGAATTTTATATTATGTGCAGGTACTCTAAAAATGTTCTTCATGCTCATTTACAAACCGAGTTCTCTAAAGAACCCTTCACAAAGGTGGCTCTTTTATGGCAAAGAGCCCTTTTTGGCACTTTTATATATAAGAATGTACACTGGGTGAATGTTTTATGATGAATGGGCCAATAGTCCATTATTACTTGGAATAAAATCACATTCATGTACATTAAAATTATAGGATAAAATCAGTTCTAAGTAAGATGTACTGTGTCCTAAGCCACACTGACAAGTCTACACCACCTTGAGTGGATAGAGAAAAGCTTTGGGGGTTTATTTTTCAAAAAGGTTTTGAGTGACTATTGACTTTTTGTGTTTGTTAGCAACTTTAGCTCCAGTTCTAAACTAAAGGAGCAAAATTTGGACCCCAAATTTGATTGACTACAATCAGAATATGTGGAAAATTGTGTGAATGTGATTTCTTGCCAAACTAATCCTATAAAGTTAGGAATAGTTTTTCCTTCTCCTGTAAAGCTACCATTTCAGAATATCATCTGCTTTTGGAGTCTGTACTTGGAATCCTTTTTTATTGTTCTCACTCATCAGAGAATTTCGCTTGGTTTGGATAAGAAGTGTGCAAAAACATCGGACAGGACAAAACAAAACAAAACAAAAGTAGACGTCCATGCATTACATAATAGTTATGCATAGCTGATTGTTTTATATTCAAAGGCATAAAATAGTGTTACAATTGGTGTAAATCATACACTCATTTCACTACAGGTGTGTGTGTCGGGGGGATGTTTTCTCTTTGATTTAAATCCAGCAGCAAAAAACAGACCACTAAATCCTCTCTGAACTGAAGGTCAGCTGAAATCATCTTTTGTGTTCCTGGACTGCCCATATTTATTTGATATAAAGCAAGTAAATCAGGGGCAGATAATGTAATCCAGCAATCTGTCCTTTGTGGGCTGTGCTGGCTGGCAGTGCCGTGGATACGCCGCTGACCGGCCCAGCTGTCTAACAGAGCCAGATGTTCATATCAGCCCTGTGGGTGGAAGACAACAGGCCAGCACCTCAGCGGCTGGAAGGCTCTCTTCATCACTAGTGAGCGTGTGCTAAAAACAATATTCCACCCAATCTTTATCTCTCGCATCTGTGTTCTACTGTTGATTAGCACAGCCATTTCTGTGTGTTTCCCTGTACTGAGGACACAGCAGAAAAACTATTGGGCAAATGTTTTTATAAGTTTGATCAAACTTTTGACTATTACAACAATAGAATAATAAAAAAAAAACAATTTTTTTACTTTTGTTTTCCCTAAGGGTTTCTAGTATTCATTGTTTTTGAAAACGCCGCCTACAACGGTATGTTCCTAATGTATTACCATAATATCTATCCATCCATCCATCCGTCCATCCATCCATCCATTATCTGAATCGCTTATCCTTATGTGGGGAGCTGGAGCCTATCCCAACTTTTAAGGGCGAAAAGGTGGCAAAAACACCCTGGACAGGTCACCAGTCCACCACAGAGCGCTATAAAACTACTACTTCTACTACTACTACTAATAATAACAATAATAATAGTAATAATTATATTAATAACTTAAAAAACTAAATTACACAACTTAAAAAACTAAATAAAACTAATTACACATATATACAGCTTAATGCACAAGTACTTTTGGAAGACAAAATCAGAGTTGGGCCTCTGTGAAAGTGAACCATTTATCATGCATGAACACAGCACACAGTGTGAACAGTGTGGAATTTTTCTCTGCATTGAACCCATTCACCCACATGAAGCACAGCGCCCGGGGAGCAGTGTGTGGGGACGGTACCTTGCTCAAGGAAACCTCAGTGGTCCCATTGGCAGTCCTGGGATTTGAACCCTTGACCTTCCAATCACAGGGGCAACTCCCTAACCACCAGGGTTAGGAACTCTGATGTACCCTAACCACCAGACCACCAGCTGCCTGTGAAGTGGCACAACTGTCTAAGTGTTGGCCCTGTCTCTGGGTGGTTGTGGGTTTAGTACCCAGTGATGGCATAGCCATTCGTGTCCAGGAGTCCAAGAGAGCATAACTGACTCTCTCTCTCCCTCAGTGCAGTGCTAACCACCGTCGAAGTCTGTTAGCTGACATAACAGAAGTAGCAGTAGTAAGTAAGTCTATGTGTTTAGCTGTCCAATATTGTTGCATTAGTGGCAGTTTGAAAAACCACATTTCTCTACTTGTGGGACAGCTCAACACTGTGAATGTGAAATTATGTGTGGCTACATATATATGTATATATATATATATATATACACATATGCTGTTACTGAGACATAAAGATTAGCTGACATAAAAATTTGCTGGTTTTGCGAACTGATGGATGTCAGTTTGTAATTATGTAGTTAACTTAGATGGCGAGAAGCAGTGTGCTTTTTACGGTGTGGTCTGCTGGGGTAGCAGCATCTCCACTGGGGACAGAAAGAGACTGAACAGACTGATCCGGAGGGCGAGCTCTGTTCTAGGCTGCCCTCTGGACCCAGTGGAGGTGGTGACTGACAGGAGAATGGTGGTTAAGCTGTCATCCCTGTTGGACAACATCTCCCACCCCATGCAGGAGACTCTGACAGCACTGAGCAGCTCCTTCAGCGGCAGGCTGCTGCACCCACGGTG
>JBBPCZ010096772.1:0-11104 GCA_037974445.1 Brycinus macrolepidotus
TCTCTCTCTCTCTCTCTCTCTTTCTCTTTCTCTCTCTCTCTCTCTCTCTCTCTCTCTCTCTCTCTCTCTCTCTCTCTGTGTTTGGGATTCTGTAGTGAGTGATGTAGTAATAATGATAATAATGCATTTATATTTATAGCCTTTCAAGGCACTCAGGGACACCTTACAAGAACAGTAAAATGATAAACAAACACTAACAATAAGTAAAGTAATTAAGACAATTAAATAACAATAATTACTTAACTAGGGTCAAACAGAATATGCAAATTTAAAAAGGTGTGTTTTAAGACGTGATTTAAAGGTAGAAACTGAATCGCTGTTGCGGATATCATGAGGAAGAGAGTTCCACAGGCGTGGAGCAACAAGGCTGAAGGCTCTAAACCCCATGGTAGTCAAGCGGGCGGAAGGTATAGTGAAACCGATAGAGGCAGATGATCTAAGAGAACGGTTAGGTATTGAGATCTATTAAAGATCACAGAGATACGAAGGTGCCAGATTATGGAGTGTCTTAAAAGTAAGCAGTAAAATCTTAAAATCAACACGATATTTGATAGGAACCCAGTGGAGCTGCTGGAGGACAGGGGTAATATGTTCAATGGAGGGTGTTCTGGTAATTATATGGGCCGCTGAGTTTTGAACCAACTGTAGCTTACGACTGATTTTTTTGTGGGAGACCAAAGAAAATAGCATTACAGTAGTCAATGCGAGATGTGACCAAGGCATGTACCAAGATGGCCGCACTAGTAGAAGTAAGAGATGGACGTAGTCGATTAATGTTACGCAGATATATGCAGAACAAGTGACATTATTCATGTGTGCTTCAAAAGATAAGGTACTGTCAAGGATAACCCCCAAACTCTTAACGTGGGGGACAGGTGAGACCATAGAGTTGTCGATTATGTAACAGGATAGGCAATTTTATGCGCTATTCATGTCAGCAGTCAGCGGCCCTACTCAGTTTCTGTGTTTTATTGCTTTGTGGTTGAGCTGTTGCTGCTTCTAGATGCTTCGGTACCTAACTTGGTTGGGCTGTACTAGCAGTCAGTCAGGCTTTATAAACCACATGTTTAACTGGGCCCAATTGTGATTAAATGGAAGAGTGCTTGTCCATGGAGAAAAGATGTTAAATTCAAATCCAATTTTAAATGTGTTTTGCTTGTACCCCTAGAACTGCTGAGTGCTGCTATAGTTTTGAAATTGGTCTTGGAAAAAAATTGGTAATAATGCAATCATTTTATATAGCACTTTTCTAAATAGTCAGTCACTTTACAAAAGGCAGAAATAAAAATAAAAACAAGGTAATGAAACTCCACAGTAACACCATAAAGAACAACACAACAGAACACTGTCAGCAATTATAAGCTCATTTGAAAAGGAAGTGTTTAAATGAGGTAAGAGATGAGGAGTTTCTAATATCACTAGGAAGGCTCCAGAGGAAGGGGGCAACAACAGCAAAGGCCCTGTCACCCTAGGAGCGGTACATTTCCTGTCCCTGCAGAAGCGTCACTGCTATCATGATGAGCACTTGGTGTGCAGCAGTATTTGAGTTGGTAGGATGTGTGAAAGTCACATCTACATGAAAGCCAGGGCCCAATGTTTCCCAGCAGAACTTTGACTAAAGAAAACACTTTTTCTGCCAGCTTTCCTTCTTGCCATAGTGCGTCCTGGTGCCATCTTTTTCCCAGGGAAGCTGTGTGCACAAAACCCAGGCATCCACAAAAAAACAAACAAAAAAAACACGTAATTTATCAGACCAGGTCACCTTCTTCCATTTCTTCAGTCTAGTTCTGATTCTCAAGTGTCCATTGTAGGCACTTTCAGTGATGGACAGGGGTCAGCATGGCTGCTCTGACCAGTCTGCAATTACATAGCCCAATTCCCAGCAAGCTGTATGTTCTATGATTGTCAGTATTACATTTTTCAGCAATTTGTGCTATATTAGCACTTCTGTGGGATTGGACTGGACAGACTAGCCTTCATTCCCCATGCACCGGTTCACTGTTCCTCTTTCGTTAGGCGACTCTTGGTAGGTACTAAACACTAGGACTAACCACTGTACCATACTCTATACTCTAAATTTGTCCGTATATTGGAGAAAACGTTGTGCAACTGCTCATATCTGCCCATTATTCATTCATTGGTAGCACCTCACCCAGCAATCTGGGACATGACATACATGGTCACACCTACAGTTACGTGAATGAATATTGCAAATGCCGTTTGTATGTGCTAGTGTAATGTAGCAGCTTTTGCATAAGTCATTGTGATTGATGAAGGTAGACCTTTGGAGCTCCTGTAGCTCTGAACAGGTCGTATATAAACATTTACTATTTTCTTGGCCAGGTGGATGACATTCTTGGGGAGGAGAGTGATAACGAGAGTGAAGAGAAGGGGAAGGAGGAAAGAATGGAGCAAGAGAAAGAAGCGGTGGAACAACCACAGAACTGCAAGCATAGTGACAGCCCAACAGAATGCCAGCAGGACCTTGGAAGACTGGTTGACGATACTCCAGCGATGGCATCCAGCAGTCAGTCTGAGAGCATTCCAAGGTACCATACCTGCAGTGATGCTGTTAGAAGTCATGAGAATTGTTTTTGTAACTAATAAGATAGCTATATGTTTTGACTAATATGAACTCTGTCCATTGTACAACGTTCAGTAACATAATCAACTACTTTAGTGTAAGTGGTTGTACTGATGGATTTCTTAATTTGATGTAAAGGATGAACTGGGTGTGACTGACTGGTACAGTATGTGTGGTGAATACAGATATGCCTGTGCACTATACTGATTCCAGTCATATTAAATTAGAATATTTGGATATTTGGAGGCAGAAATAAGGCATAACAAAGGTTATTGTTTATCGTTTTTTGCAAAATTCTCCAAAAGGAGAGATCTGTAATAAATTAGAGGCAGACATAGGAAGAGAAACATGAAAAAAGGATTAGTGTTTCATTTACCAATTATTTTAGAGTATTCTGTAACTGTGGGCTGTTGTGGCCCTTTTTGGTTTTTTTGTAACTATATTTTGTAATTTTGTAATGTATTTTTTTGCAAAACTATATTACAAAATATAGACATATATAACACGACAGATGTTTTTGCTGAGATATAAAATAAGTAGAGTTTATGTAGAGCTTAAATTTCTCACATTTGGAAATCCTTCCCAATCTGGCAGCTCTATGGGGGGAAAAAAAGCTTATTTGATATGAGTATGGAAAACAAAGGGAACGGCATCTTTTGAATTATTGCCCTGAAAATAACAGCATATTTTATTTTTCATTTTTGATCAACAGTTTTTGCTCTTTTCCCCTTGCATGGCAGCAAAGGTTTAGTAGCAGCCATGTTTCAGATTCTATATGATCAGAATTTTACATTGCTTTAAAAAAGATTTTGACACTGCTTTTTACCAGTGCACGCACCAAACTCAGCAAAGTGTTCCTTATTAGAAAGTCTATATATATATGTGTGTTAAAAAAAAAAAAAAAAAAAAAAAGATAAGATAGTCAAAGAGCATTTTAAACTAATTTAGAATAGTCTGTCAACCAAGGATATCCAGCCAACACAGAAATTGACCATTCATGAGGGGTAATTTACCTCAGACTAACAGAAAACCTAACACCACCCATTCAACATTTTCTGTGATATATACCAAGAAGTAAAAGAAGACCACAAACTGAATTTCAATAGAAATCCTGTAAAATTTAACAAAGTGTTTTTTCAGGACTATAGGACACATTCTATGGCTTAATCTATCGATTAATCTGTCAGATGTTTTACTGATTAGTCAGTTAATCTAAACAATTGATTTTCCTCCAAAAAAGAAAATGAACTTTAATTTACCTTTTTATTTTGACAATAAACTATCACTGTATAATGCAGCACCAAAATTTTAAGTGTGGTGAGCTGTCCTTTTTTGCAGTCACTTGTTCACCTGATTTTACCGTTTATTGAGAGCATAAGAGAGAGGGAAGAGAAAAACATATCATAATTATTTAACAAGTAATAATGAAAACATAGTAATGTTCCCTGCTCCTTCAACTTTAATTATATTGATTCACTCAGTTATTCACATTTGTATTTATGGCATTCCCTGCACAAAACAGTGCCACAAATAAAATAATTTGATAGGCCATGTCTTGTAGAGCTCAACGCCCACAGACACACACTCAGGCACCATCACTGTAGAATAAGCCCCAGTTCTAGCCTACACATTTTCTCAGACAGTTAAAAGGAAATGTTAAGGTAGTAAGCAGACAAGTTATGGCTTTAGTAATGAGTGTATTTAGCAGCAACAATGAAAGAATGTATTTTAAAAGCTCTCCCTACTTATAGTTATTTAATAAACATGAGTAGACAACACTTAGAGTCTTTTCTGGCGGTTCATATGATCTGTTATCCAGAATGGCGCTGGTGTGTTTTTTTGTTTTTTTTTCTTCAGCTGCTTATGCATAACACAGTGAACGAACCACCTTTTTGTTTTCGGATCATTTGAAGTACTCCCATACTTTCGAAGCCTTGGGTCTTTTGAAACTTTTCACTGAATCCCTTTCTGAACCAACTCAGACTCAATGATTTTTTAAAAACTGTAGCGTTGACTTGAGCTGACCAATGACTGGAACATAGAAATTACGTGCGGATATTGAAGAAGAACATCATTCATAATAATGAATTGAAGCGTTTCAGAAACCCAAAAAGTTATTTCTTTTTAAAAAAATAAATAAATAAATAAAAAAAGGCTGTATAAATTGTTGATATCAATGCATTTTCAGCGTTGTCATCGATTGCGTTGACCAGTTCCAGCAGCCCTAACACATTTACACTCAAATTAATGAAATGGCAAAATGGCAAAAACTGAAAATACGAAACTGTAATTACTCCAGATCAAAGAACACTTTTAAATGTGTAGATATTCAGCATCAAATCCTTGATAGTTGTCTGTGCTATTAGTTCCACAAAAGATCTCTGAGATCCTGATGTAATTTTTTACACCAGGTCTTTCCCAGTTTCCAGGTCTTTCCTTATAGTGCACCTGCACATTGAAGTGTTGTCCTGGGTCTAAGCACATCTGTATCCATTAAATAAACAAGACTTTGGTAGTTTTAAAGTAAGTGTTTTAGAACAGGACTAGAATTGGGAAACTCTGATGCATATAATATAAAGAAAAAGACTTCATTAAAGTCAGCGTAGCCATAAAAAATTAGATCTCTTTCTTGTTAACACGCTACTTTTGATTGAGTCTGACTTCCTTGTTTGGCTTCCAACATAGACACAAAAACACTAATAGCTGCATTATGTTGAGCATAGTAAACACACAAGCATTTACCAATCTTTTTTTCTTATTCCTCTTACATAAATGACTGTCATTTAATAAATGACTTTTGTTCTGTAGGGGTCACAAGAGGAAGCTAGAGGAGGCCAAGCAGGACGATGATGGAGAAGATAATGGTGATGACAAAGATGGAGACTCAGGCAGTGAGTCCAGTAAGGATTCTAACGAGGATGAGGACGGTAGCAGCTCAGAGGCCGATGAGATGGCTGCTGCCCTGGAGGCAGAGTTAAATGATTTCATTTGACCTGTGAGGAGATCGCTACATGAACTGAGCTTGAGTTCCTCCAGCAGATGTTTTGTGCTGTCCTGTTCACACATGGTACCTCAGCTGTATGAAGGAGCATACATGTGTGCACATGCATGTTTGTTGTACATGAAAAAGCATCTGGGGGGAAAAATAAATAAATGATGTGTATGCAGACGTATGTTTTAGTCAGGCCTAAAATCAGGAATTTGCAAAAGTTTTATTTTATAATTATTTTGGATATGGGTGAGGTTTGTCTGTAGTGGTTTTTTTTTTTTTTTTTCCTTATTCAAATTTTATATAAATGTACAAAAAATGAAATAAACCTAATTGGTCATAAAGCCAAAGAGTGTGAACAGGGGACTGTTTTGGACACCAGCTATTTTTTTACATGGACTTCTATTGTCTTTCTTCTTTTTCTGTTCCCTTTCTCTCTCTCTCTCTCTCTCTCTCTCTCGCACCCCCCCCACCCCCAGTGATCCTGGCCAGCAGACAAACTAGGATGCCTGGAAGGTGTCTTGATAGGTTTACTTCCTCTATTATGTCTTGTGGGATTGAGTCTAAAATGAGTGACATTAAATACCAATAACATAACTCTCCTAAATCCACCTCTAACCAGGTCATAAGTCTTTGCTAATTATTACAGTGAAGTACTGACGCCAGTGGAACATCAAGAGGAGACAACTTAGTCACACCTTTTTATTTTTTTTTTTAAAGGTGTGACACAGTTTACTGCTAAAAAGTGTTAATGACGTGGTGCCACCAGGTTTCAAACAGTGTAATCAGGGCTTGAATAGCGAAGTACATTTGACAGCATGTTACCAGGTGTTTGGTTGTCATTTCTGTTCCATCATAAACCATCGTTGAACATTTAACTGATTTTTACCAGTACAGAAAAAGAACTTCCTTTGCATTGGCTTTGAGTTAAGTAATTTGTAGTTTTTATTGTTTTTATTTTTAATGTATTTGTATATTTCATACTTGACCAAAAATTTTCATTCAATAAAGATTTGTTTTATAGATTGATCTGTATTATGGTTTTGGCATATTTCTTGTTTCAAACATTTTAAACGTTTTTGACCGATAAGCAACATAAGTAGTACTATGCTGGGCACAGAGCTTGTTTGTTCTGGGTGCAGCATGTTTAGTTCATCCTTCTTCTCAAATACTAGTAATAGTGGTGATTTTATTTGTCAGAAGTGTCAGTCTCGTCTCTGATGGAGACAAAGTAAAGTGGCCCCTCATAGTCACGCGTGAACGCACACCACACAGTGTGAAATTCTTTCTCTGCATTTAACCCATTCACCAAGTTAAGCAGTGGGCAGCCACCAACAAGGGGCACCTGGGGAGCAGTGTGTGGGGACAGTACCTTGCTCAAGGGAACCTCAGTGATGACACTAGCAGTCCTGGGATTCAAACCCACAACCTTCTGGTTCTGCAGAGGCAACAACCTACCCACTAGGCCACCAGCTGCCCCAAGAAGGGTAAATGGCTTGTCAGAAGTGGGAGTCGAGCCCACACCTCCAGGGGAGACCGCGACCTGAACGCAGCGCCTTAGACCGCTCGGCCATCCTGACTTGGTTTCTAAGCTTGAGGGGCGCATTCGGACTTTAATTGGTGCTAGAAAGCACGAGTCAGACTCATTTGCCAGCAATCCTGAGTGACTTGGGGGAAGCAGCACGCCCTTGATACGAGCTGTAGGGCCCCTGCAGTGAGGCACACGAGTGGCGCCTCTGCAGCAAAGCCAAACAGCTAAAGCTTTCCCGTGCAAGCACCACTCTCCAGGTTTTCCCCTCCTACAGGTTTTCCCCTCTCAATGAGGCACCCGCTGAGAAGCATATTAAAAGTGCTTTGATTAAAGATGATTCAATTCTGTGACACAGGGAATTAGCTAATCATTTAGGGCCTCCAGCACCAACAACCGTTTTCTGTTTACCAGGAGCCAAGGCGCTGAACATTACAGGGAACCTGAAGCTGCGATTCATGTAGGCGTTTATTACATTCGTCTGTGGCAGTCCAAGCTTACTAAGAATCAGGTTGCTAAGCTCAGACAGCTGCTGCTGACAAACCATTCAGCAGACAGACTTGCTAAAACAGCCGTCTGCTAGCTGCCTTGAGACACCACATAGGTTTCAGTCTATTGAGACCCTGTCTGTCCTCCTAAATGAGAACATGCAAACTTCACACACATGAGGCCAGGACCCGGATTCGAACCCCCAATGCTGGAGGTGTGAGGCAACAGTGCCACCCGCTGCACCTCCGTAGGGCCCCCTAGATAAATATAAAAAATAAAAATAAAAAAACTAACAAGTCTTCTAATTAACATCAACCTTTCTCAAACAACTTGCAACAGCACCTTAGATCTAAAACTGGGACTGCTTATTAGATTGCTTACTCCTGAAGTCATCATTGTAAATGAAATAAATACTGATATGTTTGTTGAGGCCCACCGCACATGCTAAAGCTACACACACATCTCTAAACTAAGCGGTAGAGCGGGAGGCATAGCAACCATTCATAGAAATGCCCTAGGTATGATTCGTTATTCAGTATATCTTCATTTCTTTTGAAATTCCATTTTTTTATATTAAGAATCCAGATACAGATATATTTGGACCAGTGTGATCATATTTCGTATTAAAGGATTAAGTAAACAGGATCCCTGATATTTTGGAGGTCAGGCCTATATTAAAAAAAGTGTTGGTCGGAATTTGTTCTGGAATTGAAAACACACACCCAGCAAACACCTACACAGCTTCTCTGGTGGTTACGAATTGCCCGTAAGGTACGAATGACCTGTAATTGAAGACAGATTAGATAGATAGATTAGGTGATGGGTAGATAGATGGATAAAGCATTTTTAATACAGATTATACTTTAGCACGCCTGAACATATTTGTCATTACATAGGTGTTCAATGCTTCATGAAGATTTTTTTTACTGAAGAAACAAGGCCTTCCTCAAGTTTAAACTGTTTTATAAAAAAATCTGAAATACTACCTGCCATTCTCGTCAACTGAAGGCTTTTTCCATGTGCATTGGAAACTGTGGTTGTGTTTGTTGTGTAAGAGTCTTTGAATACTGTCTGATGGTAAATGCCACGTTGTGAATGCATAATGAATAATTTTATCTACAACCCGTTCTAACTACGAGGCATAAACATATATAATGCCCTCCACAAATAAGGGTAACCCTGGTAAACATGAGCAAAGCAGGCTGTGAAGAACGTTCTTTATTGCTTATCCTTCTGATCTTTCATTCAAAATACTAATAAAAATCTCCCCTTCAGGTCCTCCCTAAGGTTTCTAAGAGGTTAGGTCAGGGACTGGGATGGACTTGCCGAAACCTTGTTTCTGTGGTTAGAGAACCGTTTTTGTGTTGATTATGAGATGTGCTTTGAATTGTCCTTGATCCAGCCACAGCCCATTTTGAGCTTCAGGTTTTGATTTAAAATCTCGTCCTCCAAACCTTTTTACAGTACAACTAGTTTTGTAATCACATAGAGGATTCATAGGAAATAAACAGCTGGAAAGATGAATTTTTATGTCCTACCTTGGAAGGTTGATGGCACAAATTCCTGAGGTAAAACCACCTTTTTAACAGTAGATACCATAGATTCCGTGTCTTGTCATGTTTATGGCACTTGCATTTGCTTTAATGCAGAAATTTGCAAAGGTACATGGCCAGTAGCACTGAAATCTTCTGTAGACTCATCACTCTTGAGGTTCACACACCTCATTTACAAGCTAGTATGGGTATAAATAAGTAGCTTTTAAAACTGTATGATTGGAAAGCAAAAGTATCTGGGCTCCCAGCCCCCATTACAGTCACACCTCTTTTATACTTGGTCGCTTAATGTGAACTGTCTGGATTGTATCCTGATAAGATTTTAGTCAAATGCATCTCCGGTCAGCCAGACTGAAATTCAGTCACTGTGGTGTGTAACATGCAAATCTTCTCATAAACAACTATCAGTTGCCTGTGCTGCTCCTCCTTTTTGCGTTCTATTTAAAAGAAAACACAGTCAAGGTGTGCAAGAAGAGGCTCTAAAAAATAATTCGCCTCCTGTGTCATTCCCATCATGAACCATATACGTTAAAACACACAGGTGTGTATTATGTTGCTTTATTTGAGCGCTGTGACAGTAGTGGGAGGGGTTTTGGCTGTCGAATGTGTCTTGGAGAGACGGATACTTTCACAACACTATAAAGTGGCTTGAATGCATCTCAGACCACCTTCTGAAGTAGTCAGAGCGATCAGGTTTTATATCCGTTTTAAATGTGTCTTGGGTGTGTTTACGCTTATATTTTCACGTGGCTTCTCCAGATATAATTCTGATTTTCGAGACACAGACAAAGAAGTGACTAGATATAAACATGGTCTTAGTCTCAGTACCTATCGGTACAGATAAATTGGTGCCCATCCTGTTGTATCAAGTGGCTGTGCAATCACAATGTGCTGTAACCTTACTTGCTGTTTCCCAGTATAAACAGACCTTGTTTCACAGTTCACAGTAGAATTTTCTCTAAAGTCTCTGAACAGTCCCATACATTTAAACCTTGCACAATGCGGGGTTAATAACCTATAACCTATAGTCTAATAAGTCCAATAAGTCAATAGTGCAAGAAAAATCTCTCAAGTCTCTAATAAAGATAATAACGATAATAAAGATAATGAAAATAATCAAATATTAGTAAGTTACCTCCCTTTAACTGACATGATGAGTCACTGGGAGGATATTGTCTAAAAGGCAGGGAAACTGTAGTGGGGAATAAGGAACTGGAAGCAAAACTGCACCCACTCCCTAGCACATAGCAGAGGCACTTGATGGTGTTTGAATTTCCTATCCTGTCACTCAATAGCTAATCCTTTAACCATCAATAGAGTTTATGAAGTTTTCCCCCTCTGAACACGATGAAAAATGCTCTCATAGCCTGTGGGCACAAAATCTACAAACAGGTTACTTGCTCCCTTCCAAACCTCTGTGCAAATGTAGCCCAGACACATACAAAAGGTGCTCTGAAGACTAAAGCTAGCATGAGTTTTAGCACAAATCTGCAGGGTGGTAGTAGCCTAGTGGCTAAAACACTTCCCTGTGAACCCGTTAACCACAAAGTTGCAGGTTCAAACCCCCACTTTCTACCATTGTGTCTAATGATTGTAAGTCGGTCTGGAGAAGGGCAAATGCCACTTTACCTTTTTACAAATCCAGCATCATTCTTAGCTCTGACTTATAATAATGCGGAATGTCCTTGACTCAAATCACAGCAATGATGAAGCCTCAAACTTTTCTTAGTCTACGTCAAAGTTTAACAGGTCCATCTTTACATAGTAAGGTACCGTCCCCGCACACTGCTCCCCGGGTGCTGTGTTCCTAGCTGCCCCCTGCTTCACTTGGTGAATGGGTTAAATGTGCAAGTATTGAACTGAACAGCTTTGCCTTAGTTTTTCAGAACTGCTGACAATATTTCTCCTAATTTCCAAATAAAAATATTGTTCTTTAAAGCATCATTTTAAAGGAAATGACA
>JBBPCZ010096783.1:0-11104 GCA_037974445.1 Brycinus macrolepidotus
CTCAGTCTTGCTGGGATTCAGCTTGAGGTGGTGGGCCGCCATCCAAGAGGAGATGTCAGCCAGGCAGTCTGAGATGCAGGTCGAGGCCTGAACGTCACTGGAGGGGAATGAGGGAATAAGTTGAGTGTCATTTGCATAAAAGTGGTAGGAAAAGCCATGTGAGGCTATTACATCCCCAAGAGAACGAGTATATAGAGAAAGGAGAAGCAGTCAAAGGATCGAGCCCTGTGGATCACCAGTGGACAGTCTTCGTGGGGCAGACTGGGAGCCTTGCCATGCTACCTGGTACTTTCGGTCATCAAGGTAGGATGCAAACCATTGCCAGGCTGTACCTGATACCCCAAGGCTGAAGAGAGTAGCCAGCAGGTTCTGATAGTTGACCGTGTCGAAGGCTGCAGAAAGGTCAAGAAGAATCAGAGCAGAAGACAGGTTGGGAAGGACAGGTTGAAAGCAGATGGGACATGGCCAGTCGTTAAGGAGCCATTGATGATGTAGGCGATATGTGGGATTAGATCCGAAGACATCATCTGGAGCGTACTCGACGGGATAGGGTCGAGCAGAGATGTGGTGGATTTGCTGGACATCAGAAGCAATGACACATCCTCGAGAGAGGTGGGAAGCCAAGAAACTGGGCAGTATGGGCTGGTCTCTGGCTGGCAGGTGGCTTGATGATTGGCAGGAAGGATCTACTAATGTCATCAATCTTCTCATCGAAGAACATGGCGAAGTCTTCTAGTGAGAGAACTGGAAAAACAGGGAGAGATGGAGATTTAAGAAGAGACAAAAAGGTGGCAAAGAGATTGCGAGGGTTGGATGCTAAATCTTCAAACTTGGTTCTGTAGAAGGAAGACTTTGCAGAAGTTAAGTCAGTGGCAAATTTGGATAAAAGGGAGTGATAAGTGATTAGGTCACTGTCACAAAGAGATTTCCTCCATCTTCTTTCAGCTGCTCTCAGTTCCTTAATTCGCAGGACCTCAGACAGCCATGGAGCAGGGGAGAGACTCGCTTCGGTGTGGAAGATAAGGGGCAGAGTATATTAATAGAGCTGTGGAGAGATGAGAGAAGGTCATTGGTTGCTGATTCAACTGAAGATGGACAGGGGTTAGTGCAGTTAGTGAGAGATAAGGAAGACAGAATAGAGAAGGAGAGAGAGGACAGAGATAGAGAGGATAGATTTCTGCAGGTAGTTGCAGGTGTTTCACGTGGGTGATGAGACGAGGAGGTCTGAAGAGGAAATTTTTAAGATAGAAGATGATGGTCAGAGACATGTAGAGGAGTAGACAATATATTGAACATAGGAAGTGATCTGGTTGATACTAAGTCAAGAGTGTTGCCTGCTTTGTGGGTTGGAGGAGACTCGCCGAGGGACAGGCCGAAGGACGATAAGAGCATCGCAAACTCACAGGTCTGCAGCTTGTCACCTGGAAGATTAAAGTCCCCGAGGAGGATGAGTGGAGAGTTGTCAACTGGAAAGGAGCTCAGGAGGACGTCCAGTTCGTCAATGAAGTTACCCAGAGGGCCAGGTGAGCGATAAAGGACAATGATATGGAGCTTAGTTGGATATGTTATAGCAACAGAATGGAATTCAAAGGATGAGATGTAAAACAAGCAGGCAAGCAGCCAGGAACACAGCACCCAGGGAGCAGTGTGTGGGGACAGCACATTGCTCAAGGGTACCGCAGAAGTGCCACTAGCAGTCTTGGGATTTGAACCCAATACATTGTGATCGCAGGGCAAACGCACTAACTACTAGGCCACCAGCTGCCCCAAGTTGTCATTCCTCTGTAGAGGTGGGTCATCTGTCGAGAAAAAGAACTTGCATTTTTATAAATAAAATTTTGCAGTATGCTTATTGGTGCTAATAATTTCCTGTTTCTTGTTTGCTACGTTAACCTCCCTGTTAATTTTTGGAACATTATTATCTCATAAATTTCTTAAGTCTTGGCCGTGACTTAGTAAAGCATGGGAATGAGATTCAATTTTACAGTTAGATGAAAGCAATAACCCTCTTACCACGTTTTCATTATTGGGGATGTATAGATTTATATTAACAGTATGACTGGCTCTATAGCTTTCTTTCTTTATTTCTTTCTTTCAACTGTAGTCCAGTTCCCTGGGGTATGTCAGCTTTGATGAACCATATAGTGTTTAGCACTGCCTGCAGTTTGTTTCAGGCACTGCTTGGGAATACACGTTAATCGCATGGATCCAGTGGTTCCATCAGCTACATTTGGGGTAAAAGGCAAACTATTCCATTATTCTGGAAACACCTGTGCATGACGCATGCATGCAGCCTGCTCCCTGATCAGTAAGAATAATTTTATAGATGGCTCTAAGGCTTCTAATCTGTTTGGTTACAGTGCATTACTGCTGAGTATTTATGGATTTGGGTTGGGCATCCCAAAAGACTTTTAACGTTTATATCATTAGTTGCACAGACCAAAGCACAAAGCAGAAAAGATATTCTATTTCACTGATGGTTCTGATCTGCAGCCCAACATGAGCCTGAAGTCACCGTGCCTCAGTGAAGGTTATAAAGCCTCTTGAGTAGTGAGCTGTGGAGCCGTGGATCTGCTGATGGAACTCCATCCAATACTGTTGGGATCAGTTGGAGTTGATCTGACCTTTTGTGGCTCAATGTAACCAAATCCTCATGGAAAGGTTCCAATATCTAGCCTTCCCAGAATTGTAGAGGCTGTTGCTTCAATGAAGAGGGGACAAACGTCTGCTATTAAACCCTTGATTTCCGCAGATAAGTTGGACAAGCAGGTGTCTAATAACTTTTGGGCATATAGTACATATGCAAAACAGAGGAAGATTTTTCTACTCACAACAATCTTTTCTATGTCTTATCAGAAATAAATCATCTTATTTGGAGATTATTGAAGTCTGACTCATTTCTCCTAAACCCCCCTATAGGAGAGATAAGGAGCAAAAGAAAAAAATCTTAAACTTAAGACAAAAGTTCTTTTGCTTTTCTCATCAGCTTCTCAGTTTTCTTCTCTTTAACAACCTTATGGATCTCAAAACTGGTACCTGAATTTGATCACCAAAACAAATTTGGACAGGCTTATTCAAAGCCAACTAAGTTTTCTTTTGGTCGTATGGTTTATCATAAAATCTGATTATCAAAGATCAGCGCAGTGAGAGAAAAGAGCATTTTAAGGTCTTAAATTGGGATTTGGCTGAAATTAGAGGAAGGCTCTTTCTCAGGAGCTGAATTTAAGAGTGAAAAATGTTCAAAATCTCATATTGATGTTAAACTGAGCTCAATTATGTCTACGAGAAACAGGCTGGACAAAGAAGTGAATTTATTTTGAATTTTACTTTCCTCCGGGTTCTCATATCATGCACCTGAGTGTCAAATGAGTGTTAGGCTGTCAGGGTCACGGCAGCTGAGGTGTTTCCTGCAGCTAATGTAAGATGTTGAGGCCAGAGTTGCTTCTTTTGGAGTTGGACTCTGCAGGTAGAGACGTGAAGCAGCTTTGGGGTGGAGTGGGCAAGAGCTGTGGAAATGTCTCCTCACAGAGGAAACATCACTCTCTCTCTCTCTCTCTACACACACACACACACACAAACATTTCTCTCAAGTTATGTCCTAATGGAAAAAGAGTGGAATGGGTGTGTGTATATGCAAGTGCTGTCTTCGGTGGGACCAGAGGTTCTTTGGCAGTGAGACAGAAGCTGGGTGTGAGAAATGACCCAGGGCAGGCAGCACAGCTGTGCCTTTGGGTGTGTGTGTTGCCATGCTGACTGTTACTGACGGAGGAAATAGAGATACACTTGCTGTTCATGTTCAGGACACACACTGTGAATACACACACACAGGGCCAATATCAGCCCTGTGTGTGCAGTGAAGCAGGGCTTGGTGACTGTAGCGCTACAGGACCACTGTAGAGTGAATTCCTGATCCAAATCATTCATGGACTATAAAGTATATTATGAGTTCAGTCAAATGAGGCCTAATTACATCATCCAGCTTGTTAATGTTCTGCAGGAAAGCTTTTACAGAAAGATCATTCTAAAAACAGTGATACGTCAGAATACTTTTCCAGTTTACAATCAGGTGTTCTTCGCGTTCATGTGGTCAAGCACTTGATGACTTGATCATTACCCGAACGAGCTGCTAAATTGATCATCCATCTATTGTTTGAACCAATTACCCTTAACCAGGATGCTGGAGCCTATCCCAGAGGTCACAGGGTGAAAGGCAGAGAAAACTGACATACAGACAACACATTCACAGCAAGGGCCAATTTAGCATCTCCAATTTGCCTGACACGCACGTCTTTGGACTGGAGGGGGAAACCCACTCAGACCCTGAGAGAACAGTCACACTCCACACAGAAAGGACCCTCAGCTGCCCAGGCCGGGAATGTAATCCAGGACCTTCTTGCTGTGAGGCGACAGCAAGACCACGCCAGCGTGCTGCTCCCTGTTAATTATCGGAACATAATTATCTCATTATGAGAATAAGATTAAGTCTTGGCCATGACTTAGTAAAGCTCAGGAATGAGATTCAATTTTACAATTAGATCAAAACAATAACCCTCTTACCACGTTTTCATTATTAGGGATGTATAGATTTATATTAACAGTATGAGTGGCTCTATAGCTTTCTTTCTTTCTTTCTTTCAATAGTCCAATTCTCTAAGGGTTTGTCAGCTTTGATTAACTGTATAGTGTATAGCACTGCCTGCTGTTTGTTTCAGGCACTGCTTGGGAATACACGTTTCAGCAATGGTCAGTCAGTCAAAGACTCTTGTAGGATTGCCCACTGGGCAATCCACCAAAAATAGCTTATTTTGAAACTTAGTAGCTTTTAAACATGTAAATATCAGTATCAATATCGGGCTGTGTCCAAAGTTTCAATATGACTATCTGAAAAGAAAAAGTGTTGTCAGGCATCTCCAGTTATGACCAATTACAATAATTGGAATAAAGTATGGACTCATTTTCTTTCCAACATAAAATGACATTTTCAAAATACTTCCAAAAATACTCCATACCTACTGTGTCAGTTTATATTACAGATCTACAGAATAAGCAGTTCGCTGACTGGCTAGACAAATGACATCAACAAGAAGATGCAAGAACTACTTAGTAAGTACAATAAAAAAAAAACGACTAAGAAATGAATTATTTTAAAACTGCATTTAATGCAAAAATGAGAGTCTCCTTTAGTGTGCACGTCTGTGTATGTGTTTGTGTTATAGTGAACTGAGGCTGGGTGGGGGAGTGGATGGTTGGCAGCCAGTTGGTTCTGGGCCTCTGTCTGTAGTGCTGCTCGCTCTCCTGGGTTCCACCACTCCAGAGATGAAGCTCAGAGCCAGGTCGCTGTTAGCACTGCAATCAGACTCTTCTGGAAAACTGTGACCAACCTGACCTGGGACCACTGCCCTCTCACACACACCGTCTGTGAATCAGAGACACACAGAGAGATCTGAGAACTGAACTACTGAAGAACTTGTTGTGGCTTCTATCTTGGAACAGGCATCAAGATAAATAAGCAAGTTGTAGTAACAAAAACCTATAGGGTTTAATTGCAAACAATTTATTTGCAGGTCAACAAGAACATGCTTTTGGTTACTTTCTCTCATTCCCATAGCAACTTTATCTATGAATTTTCATTTTATACTATTTTATATATTGTTTTAATCTCCTGGTTGTATAGCAGTTATCTGAAGCAAAACTCACAGTGAGAGCCAACCAGACTAAAGTACAGTCACCACATGGTGGGGTTAGTTTTAACAGGGTTACACCTAAGCCTACCCAAATAAAGGTCCAGATCCTTAATATAATCGTATTACTCCTATAAGTTCATTCTTTATTCTTTAAGTGTACAAAGTGCACAAAGATGTATTGTAAATAATCTTTTTTTTCTCTCAGTTTTATCATGCTGATACGTGCCATTCTACCTTGTGGTGAAAAATAAACATAGAATTGTATTTGCAATAGACAGAATTGTCTGCATGAATTTTTCACACTTTTTTTTTAGCAAGTGTTACAACTACCCTATTAGTCTGTTACAGTTAATCCCGTCTACGGGCAAAATTATTCACAAAGTGTAGGTGTGTGAAACAAAGTTTGTATATTTATTTGTAGCAGAGATGTGTTTATTGCTTGTATAAAAAGATCACTAATCACAGTTATGCATTATTTGATAAGTTGAAAGACACTAATTTATGTAAACATTTCGGCTATTTGGTGACTTTTTGGTGAAATTTTGACTCCAAACATGCCTTGCCTAATCAACCCTTATATCTGAGGCTAGAAATTGTGTAAACTGGGTTTTTTGCCAAACTATTCCTATAAAGTCAAGATAAGAGTGCTGCTAGGTTGATGAATAATTAGATAATACTCAGCACCTTTGCATACACTAAATCATTACATCATGGTTGATGTAGTCTAGTGGGTAACATCACAACACTACAACAATACGAGATTTTGGGCAAGACTCCTAACACTACATTCATCTACATCTGTGATATGTGATAAGAGCATCTGCCAAATATAAATATAAATCATGTTATAAATCACACATTGTGTCTTACCCTGGTGCTGCTTATTTGAATCCTGACAGTAGAGCCCTGAGTTAAATGGCGCAACAGTGTCTTCAATACACTTCTGTGTAACACTCTTCCCAGCTGTGTCTAACATCTGCATTTAGACACAGATACACACACACACACACACACACACACACACACACACACACACACACACACACAGAAAATTATATTTTCAATGTATGTAAAATGAAGGGAAAAGTTTTGCAACACCAATATCACATGTGTGAAAATGTAATTACCCCTCCAAACTTAACTTGAAGCTCTGCCATGGATACAATTTTGGCCCAATATCTTTTGGTGGAATAATGAACACTAACCTTATCTGAGGCTAGTGAGGCCTGTGGTTCCTTAGATGTCCCTAGATGATGTTTTCTAACTAAATGTGGTTAATGGGTTGACTGAGAAAGTACTTGAGTAATTAGTTTCTCACACAAAACCAGTTGCTGTTGAATAACTTTGTTTCTTCAAAAACGAAATAAGTGAAAAAGACCTGTCGTTTTAGCTAGATTTTGTGTTGTGGACAGTATGAAATGTTAAATAAAATTCACTGCATCGTGTGTGTGTGTGTGTATTGGCCGCATGCTGGTTCTCACTCTGTGCAGTGAGCTGTCTCTCCCCACAGTAGAAGTACTGTACACAGTGAGCAGTGTATCTGTCCCTGAAGCTGTACTGTGGAGGTTCTTGCTCTGAGACAGTAATGGGAGGCTGAACTGCTGATAGCGCCAAGTCCTCTTTACACAGTTCCACACTGCAGGAGCTAAAGGAACAAAAAACATTGCTAGGTTTCAGTATGTGCAAAACTCTGATGCTCGTGTTCTTACCCTTATTAAGAAGTCTGAACAGCCACCCACCCCACCCCCCGCAACTTCTCCACAAACTTCACTAGTTACCCATATCATCCTGTATTCAGTTTAAGATGCTTCTCATTACCTTTAAAGCTCTCCATGGTTCTGCCTACCATGACCTCCCTGAACTACTTCACTCATTTACTCAAACTATGGAATTCCCTCCCTCAGAACATTCACAATGCTTAGTCTCTTCTGTCAAAACCCAATTTAAAAACTGCTCTTTGTTTTTTCCTGTAAATCAACCTTGAGTTTGAGAAAGGTGCTACATAAAAAAATGATCATAATGAAGAATTCATATTCCTGTAACCATTTAAAGGAATAGTCATAAGTTTCCAATACTTGTTAGCTGCATTAGCTTTATAGCTCCAGTGCAACACACTACTTCTCAAACATGGAAAATATCTTGGCTAATCAGCTACACTTGGGTTTGGGGGGGAAATGTGTGAATTTAAACTATTCCTTTAAGTAGGTTTAGTTGTCAGTCTGCTACTACTCTCAGCTAACTTGTATTTCATTGCAGGTCTGATTATACTTGTTTTATACTTGCATCAGTGCAATGCACAGGCAAATTTAAGCATAAACCACACTCACCTACAGGCGGTGGGCTGTGAAGGGGGAGATGAAGATTGATTTTAGAAACAGGGCACAAGCCAAAGTCTTCCTGAGATACACTGGCACCCCCTGTGGGACAGACTGTGTCCCTGCAGTCTTTATGCTGTGGGGGGTTAGGCTTCTTCCACAGGTATACCTGCCGCCTCAGACGATCCCAATCCACTTCCTCTTTACCTGTCTATACAAACCAAAGGCAAAATAAAATCAGTATCAGTGTCCATCATATATCAGTCATTTACACAACTTACCTGAAAAACAAACTTGACAGAGATGGAATTAGGCAAGCCTCTCACATGACTTCCCACCAGGCCTGCAACCAGTGGGAGAGGTATGACCCACCCACTTTTCTCATTGTCCCACCCAAAGTGATTCCCTCAAATGTTCTTTCAATATGAAAATCTTATTAAATAGACCAAAAACACAAATAAAAATAAACTCACCAAATATATGTTTGAAAGTCCACATTTGACATTTTTTGACATCGACCAGTCAAAACAGCAAAAGTCAACAAAGTGGACTAATCTCCAGTGAGGTTAATTGTTCCATAATGTTGATTTGATCGACACAATTTTTTTTTGACAAACTGCAATACACTACAGGAAGCATAGGGGGAAATCAAGAAGGCAGCTTGCAGCATAAAAGAAGAAACTGCTTGTCACGCAGAATGAACTTCAAATGGTGCGGCTGTTATTTGGCAAAGAGAGGGGAACCCACAGGATGCTATAGCTGTTTGATTAGTCAATTAATTAAGAATTTATTAAATAATATAATTAATAATTGAATGATTAATTTAACAATTAATAGTTGCAGCCCCACTACCTACTAAGAACATTCACTGTGGAGTTTATTATGCTCTTATTTCTACCCTCTATGCTTGTCAATGAATTTTCTCTCTTACATCTTTTTCTCTCTTTCTCTCTAAGAAAAGACGCAGAGACTGTTATTAGATCATGCACATGTAATTAAATTGTCTCTGTCTCTGATTCTGAAACACAAACCACAACTACAAAATAACATTCAAAATAAGCCACACCATCAGTTTAAGCACGACGAGCATCAGTTGTATACTAAAAGGTAAAGCAAGATAACAGGGTGAAGGAGTTCCTGACCATGTTGTCCAGTTTGTAGAGAGGTGCCGGGCCTTCCTTGCTCACTCTCTTGACTCCTCTTTCCTGGACATTGTGGAAGACCACAGGTTTGCCTCCTAATTGGCTCTCACTGCTGGCTTCAAGCTCTGGACTCACTCCACTGTGCGTAGCTGATGAGGGGTGGCCTGTATTTGCCCCCCTGCTGTATGTGTATGTGGCTGTGTCAGGTTGACATGGAGAGGGTGAGCAAGCTAGCTGGAAGCGAACCTTCTTATTCGTACTTCTAGGCTTGTCTTTCTAGAGGAGAGGAGATAAAGCAGGCTGAAGACTGATCCAAGCAACAGAAGGAAAGAGGATGGATTTGTTAATCAAGTTTTTTCAAATTTGAGTCTTGTGAACTTAAACTTTAATCCTCTTTCAGAGTAGGGATGACAAGCTTACTACTAGCATTTAGGTTACTACACTTTCATCTCAGATTCTGAAATGTGTCCTGATTTGAGTGCTTTTTACTGAGCCTGAACACTTTTTGGTAACAATGACTAGTCGACCAGTAAAAATGAATAGCTGTGCAATCCCTATGGCATTTTTTGGCTTGGTGGGGACATGAACCCTAATGAGTATACCCAATAGCTTTAACAAAAGATTGGAATTGATTCAGACTTAATGTTAGTCAAAATTGATCCATTAAAATATTCCATGATTATATTCAATGTCATGATTATATCCATTCAATCTGTGTAGTGACATCTTTTACAGTTCTCTCTTTACTCACCACTTTAGAAACCTTCTGGACTGGACAGGCTGGAAGGAAGATCAGCTCCTTTACTGTATACTTTGGAGATTTTGATCTAGCATTGGAGAAATGGGAGCACAGGAAGCGCTTAACTTATGAACATAATACGAAATCATTGAACTCTGCTGTTTCCACTGAGTAGCATGGTTTACCACAAACTGAGATAAAAACAAGGCAAAGACTTGTTGCAAATGCTAAGTTGGATGCTGGCAAAAATTCCATTCAGCCTAATGAGAAACTGTAGTGATCTTTGTTTACAGTCACTACCTAACAGTTACAGTCCCAGATTAAACAACTGATGTAAACTGTGATGCATTTGATAATCCAGACTAGGTAGGTTTGAAACAACAAAGACTGGAAGGCTAGAAATAGTGTCACTGTTGAAACACAGTGGTTAAAGCTAATGAAACACTGTGTGTTGAGTTGTTTACTACAATGTCTCATTAAGTTGAATGGCATTCTATGAACTTCTCAACAGTTTCTACAAAAGAACACATTTGTGAGTGGAGCATGAATAGGTCAATTACAGTACTGTATGTAAAGTATTTACCTGTGTTATGTAACTGCTTATTAACTACAGTTTTCAGAAATGAACACACTTTCTTTGTAATGTGTGAACTGAATCAAGCAAAGGTATTGCTATTTATTCTACTGTGGGAGCAAGCAAAATGGAAAAGCAGCTCTTTTTTGGCTCAATACCTTTTTTGGGCTGAAGGTATGTAATGTGGGTTAGGGACCCACAAGACCAGAGAGCTTGATCCCCATGATGATTTAAAGTCAACCAGAGGGCTGATCTGAACTGTATTTAACTATTAAAACACACACAGAACCACTGCAAGTCCTTAAAAATACACATATTTATGAAATATTCTGAATACAGAAGTGTCTATGCAAATGCTATAATCTATTAGCAATTAGGTTACTTTTATAAAAGTTAGATGAGTTTGGCCTACTTTTACTGCTTTTTCTTTAATGCCACTGGGTTGTGATGTTGGAAGTGTTAAGCTGATTCCTGGAGATGCTGGATCTGCACTGCATGGAAAAGGAGTCAGTTAACAGTAAAGTAAAGCAGTGATCTCTGGCAACCTCAGTTCAGAACTAGAGATGACATGGATACTAGGGCTGCACAATATATCGCAAATTTATCGTTATCGCGATATCAACATGCGCAATATACATATCGCGAAAGAC
>JBBPCZ010096814.1:0-11103 GCA_037974445.1 Brycinus macrolepidotus
GAGATGTTCTGCTACTTGAGTGTAGTGTTGTGCTGATTGTGTGAAGTGTTTTGAAAATATGGGCCCAATTTTCAAAACTGCTTAAGCAATTGAAAAAAACTGTAAGTCTTTTCTCTGGGCACTGGAGGTTTTAGTACAATCCCCTAAAAGGGATCTTCACTTTTCACTTTTCCATTTTTGTTCCAGTTTAGTGGCATAGCCATGACCAGTTAATCAGCACTCTAAAGCCCTGTGTTTTAAGTACATAGACGCAAATTTTTATCATAAATGAAACACCAGCAACAGATATGTGACACATGCCGAAGCATTTAGTAAAACATCATGATGCATGACGTACCTTAGTTAAGTAGAACTCGCCTGCTCATTGGCCAGTGTTAGGGTATTCCTTGTTGCGCTCAATATTTGAGCAGCCTGTTCCATAATATTGCATGTGTTGTTTTTCCAAACACTGATTGTGGCTACTCCACCCAAACAAAAATGAAGAAGCGTGACATCAAATCAGTCTCAGATTCCCAAAAGAAGGAGTAAAAATCTGTAAAAAATAAATATACATAAAAGTGTCATAATGCCTGGCATGACCTGGGACTAAGATTATAAGAAATTAAGCATTGCTAAACAATGTGACGTGAATAAAAATAAAGCTGGCATTGTGATAAAGGTCATAGCATCCAGCAGAAATGGTCAGCAGAAGCAAAATGAGGAACCAGAGCCTCAGCCTTGCTCTAGATGACCTTATGGAATGTTACAAATAAAAGTGAAAAGTGACAATTATTATAAGTCCCTATTCCAAGAACTGTCATCATACACAACAATTTCTAATACATTTGCTAAAACTAAATATGACCCTGTCTTTTTGAAGAATCTCATTCATTTTTTCAATCTCAGTCAGAGCCATTATTTCTAAATGAGAAATACTTGGTGTGTAACAGTGAGTGAAAGCATCATATCAGTGATATAATCCAAGTAATGTTGCGTTAACTTGAAAATAGCCCAAAAACGTTAACAAAACAGTTTCCATTACACAGTGCCACCGTGGGACAAAATCATGTTGTTTAGAGGCAGTGGTCAAAAAATGGTGCTCAAAAAATGTTTAAAAAAACACCCATTAAAATTACTACTACCTACCAAACCAGCTAAGCCTTCAGATCAATCACGAAACAATGGTGTGAATAATTAGGGTAGTTAGTTAGCTAGATAAATACTTAGCTATAAATATTAGATGACCTGCCTTAATATGCTTCTTCAGATTTGATGGCAAGTTTTGGAATGGTGGAATTGTGGCATGGCACCTCATTTTTGTAGGAATCCTCTTTCTCCACATATGACTATGGATGATTAGAGTCAGAAAGGACAGTTTTCTTCTAAGCTCTATGTTCTCTGGTTCATGTATGAGTAGATGGGACCAACTTTTTAAACTGCACATGTAAATGTAATAGCTATATTTTGGCTTGGCAAAAAAACAAGTAGTTCCTCTAAAAAATGATTTTAAAAGATGACTTACCAAAAAGGTTTTTCACTTATCCCAGATGTAGTTAATCATCTGAGACATATTTGGAGCCCAAATTTTGCTCCTTCAGTTTAAAACTGAAGCTACATTGCTAACAAACACTAAAAGTCAACAGTCACCCAGTTTTTTTCTCTACAAACTTCTTTCAACCCACTCAAACCACATCCACATGTTTCTTTGCTCGACGTGGCCAACCGCTTATTTTGACGTGAAAAAGACATTGCGGCTGACATGCAAAATAAGAAACCAAAGATTGTTGTTTTTGTATGATGTTTAGGAGCAGCCACTTCTCAAATTAAATCAAAAGAAGATTAGCAAAAAGACTCAGAATACTGGCACTAGCATCATGAATCATATTTGTCTTGAAACCTGTCCTTTTTAAATGTGTAGTTCATGACCTGAATCAGCCCTGAATATTCTGTGCCCAGACAAAGTACAATTTTCTTTTTTTTCTTTTAACCATGGTTGTTCTTGTGAAACTGATAATGCATAATATTATTATTATTATTATTATTATTAATAATAATAATAATAATAATAATAATTATAATAATAATAATAATAAGCAGTAGAAGAAGACGAAGACAAAAATCAAGCAATCAGACAAAGTTTGCTAGCTTCTTCTGCTGGAACTTCCCTAAACTGATGCCACAAAGTTGGAAGCATATACAGTTATGGAAAAAAATAAGAGACTGCATCATTTTTTCTGGTTGTTGCTTTTGCAATTTGTGGGAGTGTGTCTGTGTAAGATGTGCATGTCACTATTGTTTTATACACTATTGACCATACTTGATGCAAAATTCCAAACCAAAAAATTTGGAGAAATTTTTAAAAACTAATACATATAAATAATTTATTATACTTTGGAAATGTTAAACTACACAACACTCTTAAATTATTTTACAACTGCAACAATTAAAATAGTAATGTTAAGAGCATAGTGTGTGCATGTGTGAGCTATGTTTCATCCCATCAGCAAACTGAATCAGGAGTGAAGCTGCTAGAATACAGCACACAGAATAGCTGCTATACAAACACTACTGCACTTACAACACATATGGGGGCATTTCTTATTTTTTACACAGCTCACACTGCAATAGTTCATAAAAGAATAGCAACCTGTGCATTTTACACACACACACTGCCGCAAACTGTACAAACAGTGAACAGAAAAAAGGGAAAAATGGTCTCTTATTTTTTTCCATGGCTGTACATGTCTAAAATGCCTTTGAGAGCTGTAACATTAACATTATCTTTCACTGGAACTAAGGAACTGAGCCCAAACCCTGAAAACTAGCCCCAGATCATTATCCCTCATCTACTCAACATTACTACTGGCACTAGGCATCCTGGTAAATAGCTTTCTCCTGGTGTCCACCATCCCAGATTCATCCATCAGACTACCAGACAGTGAAACATGATTCATCACTCCAGAGAACATGTTTTCAAGGCTACAGAGTCCAGTAGCAGCATGCTTTTCACCTCTCCAACAAACACTTGGCATTGCTTATTGTGATCTTAGGCTTGTGAGTGGCTGCTTGGTCTTCGGTACGCATTTCATGAAGCTCCTGATACATAGCTTTTGATGCATAGTACTGATGTTGCTTCCAGAGGCAATTTGAAACTCTATAATGAGCGTTGCAACAGAGGGTAGGCAATTTTTACAATTTTGACAACATACTCTGTGAGTTTGCATGGTCTGCAACTAAGTAGCTGCGCTGTTGATTTTAGACACTTCTGTTTCACAATAATAGGACTTACATTTGGCCAGGTCAGATCTAGCAGGTCATAAATTTCATGAACTGACTCATAGAAAAGGTAGCAAACTTCCTGTGACAGCAGTTTAAAGTCACTGACCTTGTTAGTATATCCCATTCTACTTAAAGTGTTTGTCTTTGGAGATGGCATGACAATGTATTGATTTAGCAATGAGTGTTAGCCTCTGGTGTATAAATGAGTAGTTTTATCAAGATCTAAGCTTAGTCTGACTAAAATGCTGTCCAGGCCACTATTACCAGGACTTTTTTGAGACTTAGATTCAATTCAAGTCAATTTTATTTACATTGCGTTTTTACAACCAATGTTGTCACAAAGCAGCTTTACAGAATCCAGGTCCGAGCCCCTAGAGCACAAGCCAAGGGCGACAGAGGCTGAAAAAAACTGCTTAAAGCTGGATGAAGAAACCTTGGGTGGAACCAAGACTCAAAAGAGGGACCCATTCTCCTTTCGTTGACCTAGAGAGTGAGAAATAGAGTCTCTATGGAGATAATTAACAAAAGAATGCCTTTGTGTCCAAATTTAATCACTGTTGAACATATTGGCTGTCTATGGCTAACAGCAGTTGCCCTTAAATGGGGGAGGAGCACATGTGGAGTTGAAAGCAGCCAAACACTTGAGGACACTTGGGCAAGGGACCCCAGCGATTGCAAATCCAGGATGAGTTGGTGATCTGGAGCCCCGATAGTGATCAGTCAGATGTGCAGTGAGAAAACAGAAAACAGAGTTAGTTTTGCTTAAGTTTACAGAGTATAAGTAATAACTGTAAAGACTGCAAGTTAAGCCTCCGGCATACCTCACTATAGCAGTCTAGCTAGAAAGGGCAGAGCCGAGGGGTAAGATAGACAAGAGAGCACCCTGAGACACTGGCGACTCCCCACTCCACCGTTAACAAACCAGAGTGAACGTAAGGAGTGGTGGGACAGCAGCACCAGCATCCCAATTTAGTAGAATTCTCTGTGCTCACCACCTCCCAGCTCTACGCCACAGATCTCTCCACTGACTTGCACACAAATCTTTGGAATAATTTGCACTGGTTTCTTTACAAGCAGGCATGTGATGACAGCATCATGATAAAAGGCAAAAAGGTCTACGCTTTTGCACAGAAATGTTCCTCATGTTAAACACTTAGTCAGATATAGACAAAACTAGATGCTTAAATGGAAAGAGAAAAAGGAACTCTAATATTTTTAAACAGCAGAAAACTGTCATGAAAGAAGCTTTTCATGTTATAAAGTCAGATTATTTCTTAGACAGGCTAGACAGAGCTTAAGTTTATTGTGTAGAGTTTATAAGGATGCACTTGGCACATTACCAATGTATTACTGATATTTTATTGTGTCAAATGTTTTTGTATGTCAGTGTAACAAGATATTATTCTAAACATTATTTTTGTTGGTATGTTCGTCCTCAAATATTTTTCCAATGTAAAGGGCAAATAAAATAATATATATATTATTTCTGATATCTTCATCCCATTTACCTTCAGCACTACTGTATATCTGGTCTTATTCTCCTGTTCCAATCACAGTACTTTCTCCTGCAACTGTAAATGGCTTTTGTGACTGCAGTTTCTTCACACAGAGGGTGAGCAGTGGGAATTTCTTGCATCCGGACAAACAGCCCTCAGATAAGCTATGCATCCTCTGTCTCTTGCTTTGCCATGGAAATCTGGGTGGCTTAACCACTACTGCCACCCGGGGAGATGTTACTGTACATAAGTGCACAATGGCCAGTTCCAGCTGTGCCCTAGACAAAACACATGCTGAATGGGTGTGAAAAATACTTCGGTGGTTCAGGTTAGCTGAAGCACTACACAAAGTCCAGTTAGAGCTTTAACAGAGAATGTTACTATGGTTGCAGTGGGTTAGTCATAACACTGGATATCAAAAGAATTTACATATTTTTCTTTTGGATTCCACTGAACATGATTGGTTCCTGTTGAATCAGACATTTGATGAAATGAACAATTCGAAATATCTGGTTCAGTAAAGAATCAAACTTTCCATCATTAACTGGCATCATTGCAGCAGAGCCTGTTAACTAAACTTCACTCACCCTAACTAACCCTGGTCTCCAGTGCTTACCACAGTCCTTAGTTTAAATGTAAACCCTTTAAATTACAGGCTTATTACTGACTTCACGGCTAAAAGGGGCCTGTGTTTGATTCCTGGCTCAGGAAGCTAAGATCTTTTCTGAGAGGGATTTACACCATGAGCTTTGGTTTCCTCCCCATTCCAAAAACATGTACATCAAGTGAATGTGTTTGTCTGTGTGTCTACCTGGTGATGATCTGGTAATCTGTCCAGGGTGATATTCTGTCTTTTGCCCTATGAGTGCTGGTATTGGCTCCAGCACCCTGTGTGACCCTGCTTAGGACAAGCGACCCAGAAATTGAATGAATGAATCAGAGTGAGAAAATAAAATGTGGGCCCAGATACAGGCCCTCATTGCCTTCAGGTGCAAATTATCTGCCCTGTATATTACAGTAACAACAGAAACTGCATACTACTGATTGTCTGCATTTTATAGTCTATGTAGAAACAGTGTGCTGAAGGTAGTGTCTCTTGCTCCATCCTGTATTTCCCCCTTCCAAGTTTATTTAAATGTTCTGAGATTGTCTCGGGGGTCATTTTAAAAACAAACCCCTCTCACGCACAGTCATCAAAGGATTTTATTGGACAAACACAGAAGAATATGGAAGAACACTGTCCTGTTTGTCTCTGTTTGTTTAAGAGGAATTCTATAGGGCCAGGATGTTGCTGAAAGAATGAATGCGTATGATGGCATCTACGTGGCTTTTTTAAAAACATTTATAAATTTAAGATGCTTCTAGGCCCAACCATGTCTTTGAGATCCTGCATTAGATTTCTTATTCTATTAGTCATAGACTAATAAATCTAATACAATATAATACAGTGTACACAGTAAAAGTTCTTTAAAGAGTTTATCGGTAAAGATAATGGTGATGTACAGAAAAATCTCAAAGAACCAGTTTAGTAGAATTCTCTGTGCTTACCACCTCCCAGCTCTACGCCACAGATCTCTCCACTGACTTGCACACAAATCTTTGGAATAATTTGCACTGGTTTCTTTACAAGCAGGCATGTGATGACAGCATCATGATAAAAGGCAAAAAGGTCTACGCTTTTGCACAGAAATGTTCCTCATGTTAAACACTTAGTCAGATATAGACAAAACTAGATGCTTAAATGGAAAGAGAAAAAGGAACTCTAATATTTTTAAACAGCAGAAAACTGTCATGAAAGAAGCTTTTCATGTTATAAAGTCAGATTATTTCTTAGACAGGCTAGACAGAGCTTAGGTTTATTGTGAAGAGTTAATAAGGATGCACTTGGCACATTACCAATGTATTACTGATATTTTATTGTGTCAACTGTTTTTGTATGTCAGTGTAAAAAGATATTATTCTAAACACTATTTTTGTTGGTGAGTTTGTCCTCAATTTTTTTTCCAATGTAAAGGGCAAATAAAATAACATATATATTATTTTTGATATTCTTGTTTTGAGATCCTGCATTAGATTTCTTATTCTATTAGTCATAGACTAATACATCTAATACAATATATTTTACTGTGTACACAGTAAACGTTCTTAAAAGGGTTCTTTGGTGAAGATAATGGTGATGTACAGAAAACCAAAAAGAACCATTTGAATATTTAAGTGTATTTTTCTGTTTTTTTTTAGGTGGTTATTCTCCATGAGTAACCTGTTGTATATTGTTCTTTAAAATGTCCATATCCTACATTTTTCTCATATTTTATTTTTTCCATGAGTACCTCTTATAAAGTTTGTGAGTGTTTATGTACAAAAACCAGTTATAATTGATTTTAAATTTCCAACCTTTTTCATTCCAATTTATCCCTTAGAATTAAATGTGCTGCTTTTGTTCTGATTGGCTTAAAAAGTAGCCCAGATTTAAACACTGAGATGAATGAACATGGCTGAACTGCTATACGCTGAAAAGCCAGGTTTCATAAATGAATTGGTTTGTGGCATCACAAAAACAAATTATTCAAAACGGGCTGTTTTTGGAGCTTAGATTCCATATACAGACTGTATGGACTGAGGAGTGACTAATATTGTTTGAAATAACTTGATGCTACCTTGTTGTGCAATTTCATATTGTGTTTAAATCACTATCATTATGTGTATCGCTCTGTGCATTATTATATTGCTATTATGTGCAGTAGTCTACCATGTGTGATATTGTGCAATATTCTTACTGGGTGCTAAAACATTATTATGTGCCATGTCTTATTCTGTGCAACAGTCTTGCCATGTGAATATCACTATTTATCTCAATATTACTTATATACTAGTGATCTCTATGTGCAATAACGTACTCCTAACTACAATCTGTGTCGTTAGTAGTTCACTTAACTGTAAGTTACTTATCTATAGTATTCATAGCCAGCATTGTGTATATAGCATAGTGTATTTCATATTGAGTTTTTTTCTGCAGATGTTTATTGGATTTATTTAGACTATATATTTTATATTGTTCTTGTCTCTGTGTCTCTGTATATCTAATATGGGTCCTTTAAAGAAGGTAAGTTTTAAAATACTTTTTAAAATGCTTTACATGTATACATGTACTTGCGTTCTTTCACTTGAGCTAAACTGTAATTTTTCCTTTTTTGAGTATGTGGTTTTGGTTGCTCTGAGGAGAGTATCGGTGCTCTCTACACTTCCCTCCAACAGAAGGTTAAAGATTAAGAAGGAATGCCGGACAGAGCTAATGGGGACAAATAGTCCTGTCGGCAAAAAGAGAGAGAGTAAGTGAGAGAGAGAGGAAGGAAAACTGACACCTTTATCACCCGCCTCACTCTTGTTTTTTCAAGTGACTAGAGCATCCTGTCTCAAATCCACTGCTTTCACTCAGGCCTCCACATCCTCTACATGCTGAAGTCTGCTTTACATCTCTGGAGCTACTCTTTTATCTGCTAACTCGCTTGGCCATTACACTGAGGACATGTATGCACACACGCATACACACACACACACACACACACACACACATACACACACTCACAGACACACACAAAAGCTAGGTGTTATTATTTCAGTCAGTTTCTATAGAATTAATTATCACTTTCACTATGCAGCACTTTACAATAGGAGGACAAACCAGATGCCTTGGAAAGCTCTTGGGGATGTTTTATAGTTACTTTATTAATGGTTATGAATTACATCATAAACACAAAATCTTTGATGAGCACTTACAACACTTAAATTAAAGGGCAACAGTGACCTATTACCTGCCAGATAGTGTGCCCACATTCATCTAAACCCATCCAAAACTTGCTGGTTACTGATGTTACTTTGTCTCCCCCACCAGTCAGCACAACACCTGCCAGATTCATATATTCATCACATATTCATACATGCCTTGCAACCGCTTAATCCCGTGACCCTAGTAAGGATTAAGCGGTTACAGAAGATGAATGAATGAATGAATATTATGGTTATAACAGCTTATTAATGTTTTAAGGTGTTAAAAATCAATATACCATTAATAAACTAATCCTAAAGAATTCATAAGGGTAGCCTTACAGTAAAATGGTACCCAGTGTTCTAATGGTAAAGCTACACTATTTTATGCCACACATGATTAATCTGGTTAACTGGTTAAGCCTTCTTGCAGCTTCCAAAAAAATGTTGCCCAAACAATCATACTTTTCATTGTAATTCTTGTGAATCTTTTCTGAGACCACAATGCATGTGGACACTAACATGTAATCACGGAGTGCTTTTCAAGTCTTCAGTTTATTAAAGGGGTGTGGTGAACAGCTCTAGTTTATAAAAGTCTCAATGTTTAGTTTTAGAGTATTTTTGTTTAGATTTTTGCTGCTCAGTTATTTTTGCCTTTCTCTATTTTTACCAGTTCTATCTTCTCGTTTCTGTTGACAGAAGCAGTAACAGCGACATGCCACACTCTCACCATCCATCCGGGCAGTCTGTTTGTTTGTGTTTCCTCGCTGTCTCATGTCAAAATTCTTGAATCCTTTTGTAGTAAGGAACAATTCTCCCAGAATCCAAACAAACAGTCTTTCAGAGCTCCCTTTGGCAGTCAGTCTGTGAAGAGAGAGGCTGACAGTGATCAGTGCGCATGAATGATGTTTTTTCTTCAGGGGGACTGTGGGTCATTTGATGGGGCTCATTAGGCCAGCGAGGGGAAGCAGGTTGGTCGTAATGTGAGTGCAGGGCTCATTCACCTCTCCACACCAGTTAGCCCTCATCCGTATCCTGTCAGACAAAAAACTGTAGCCGTGTGTGAGTAAAAGTGCTACCACCCATAAATGCCATAAACTGACAACAAATACTAAAATAATATACTTTTTCATTTGAAATCACAGAGAGGTCAATTGATTTATCGATGCTCCATCTTCCAATGTATTCAGGTATTGCAAGTTTTGACAAGCTTTGGCCAAATTTTAATTCAGCCTAATGAGGAACTGTAGCACACTTTGTATAGAGGGTTTTCACTCGATGACAGGTGGGGGTGGTGGGAGTGGGCGGCAAAATATGAGCTCATCCTAACTTGGCAGTTTAGAAACAGTTTGCCACCGTGCTAACAATAACTCCATTACAGAACAAAACACTATATCCCATCTTTCCGAACACTGCAACCAATCATGAACATGCAGCAATAGTGGAAAAGCCGATCTAAATCAAAACTAACATATTTTTCAAATTTACTGTCTTTTTTTTTTAGCGATATATCTTATAATGTTTTGAAAGATTAATCCATCTTTTAATAGAACTATACACATTTTGCATGATGTGTAAAAGAACATGAATAAAAATAAAGAATGAAATATAGAAAATAGAAAAAAAATGGGCCCTTTGCACTCTTTAAGCCCTCATCTTAATATTTTAGTTGAATTTAACTGTGTCAGTCAACTTGTCACATTCATTTTGCCATTTATGTATTCACTCTATTATGCTTACAAAGATGTATATACTTCTGTAAAAGGATACTTGGATCATTTGGCTAGTGAGAGCCCATATAAGCAGTGTAACATGAAGAACAATGGTGTAGCGGCTCACTTTAAAATATGTAGCATTTTATTTACACAACTCATATATGATGTAGGTCTATCGTTACATTACATTACATTCATTTGGCAGACACTTTTATACAAAGTGACTTACAGTGCCTACAAAACGAAAGCCTGTGAGGCATTGCCATGTGAAAATGTGGTGTAATACTATTTTCAATGACATAAATAGTGAAAAGAAAACTTCTATTCAAAGTGCATTTTTTATTTTAAATTCTGTACACTGTAAAAAATAAGATTTTATATTAAAACAGTTAGTAACCAGGGTGGCTAGTAACCAGTTGAACTTGTAATAGTATATAAACAGAACAAAAATATATGTTTTACATTCTTTTAAAATATGAAGTATTTGAACTTACTCAATATGAACTTATATCTATAGAAACCAGACACCACTCTAATTCCAGTTCTGCAGAACAGAAGACTTTTGGTTTGTGACAGTCAAGATAAAAAGCTTGAATTAAGATTTATGTCACATTCGTAATTTCCATTGTGAGCAGCAGAGCCAGGAGACACTCACCTTGTAACCCCTTTTGATCCGTCTCATACTCTGTGCCTGTGTATGAGAAGAGCTTAAAAGCCATGCTTTTCTTATAGACTCACTGATTACTCATTGAAAACCTATTGACGAATGCTGTAGTATTGAGGAGAGTGAGGCCCATACCTTAATCTAAAGCAAAATCAGTTACACAAGCCAACAGAACCTGATCTGATAGAGAGAATACAATGGAACT
>JBBPCZ010096825.1:0-11103 GCA_037974445.1 Brycinus macrolepidotus
CAGTATACTGATCACCGCCTGATCATCTGGAATCATCTGCACCTGTTTCCTCACTGGTTCAGGCCTTAAGTTAGATGGCTTATGTCTGGACTGAAAATGAGAGCCGTTGAAAGTCCCTACAGAAGCCTGGAGAACGGTTCCTCAGGACTATATTAAAAAAAAAAAAAAGTCCATCTCTTTCGAAGCAAAATATGAAGAAATGAGGTATGGCTCAAGACTTTTGCACAGTATTGTATATTCTGATTTATATTTTTATTAGTTTCTATATGTCATTATGATATGTCCCATAATTATATTTCAAATGCTTGTCCTAAACCTTAATCTTAGGAACCAAATAGCTTTGTTCCCAGTTTAAATAAATAAATAAATAAATAAATAAACATGGAGCTTTTGTTAATAACCACCTTCACAAACACAGGACCATTCTGATGGTTACGTAAGTTGTTACCACAGGTCCTGCCAGCATTTTACAGACGCACCTGCCACAGCTGACTGTAACAGAAGATTAGATACATGTGTTAGATTAGCGCCAATCCTGCAGGTGGCACTTGAGAAGCAGGCCTGCTGATCCCTGCTCTAGAAAATTCAGCACAGGCCGCCCTAGTCCTTTTTAAGCCCTGTCTCTCAGCTCCCTCTGCCACTGCTGCCACACTCTTCTCATTTTACAGTCAAATGCTGAGCAAACTGACAGGGAAAGAGCGGACGAGGCAGTTGAGAGTAACTGAGGGTGGAGTGCGCTAAAGAGTGGGAGGACATGATGGTTTAAGTGAGTCAGTATACAGGTCAATAGTTAAGTGTGGTGTTTGCATGTGTGTGCGTGTGTGTAGCATGCAGAGAGCAGTTTCCCCTCATAAGTGAAAAGAGTCCAGCTCCCAGGAGTCCACCACTTGCCACCATGTCCCACTTACACCCATATTCTCTCTCCAACACACTCACTCACACATATACTTTCAAAAATTTTTAGAGATGGGCAACGTCCCACTTACACACATCATGTCCCACTTACAGACTCAGCGATGGCTCACGTTAAGGCACGGGGGTCTGCCGCACAAGTGAGTGAATCCCTCATGTCAACAGACTGGCAAAGGTAGCTTCCACCAATAACCAGCTTTGAACTACTAGATTCATATTTTTCCTTCTCTAAACACATATATAAATATTTATATTCATAATACAAAGATATATAGATATATAAATATATTTATATTTTGTATAGTGTACAGTTTTTATATTATATTTTATATTATATGTTGTATAGTTTTTATTCTATTGGTTATTTTAATTTGCTGCTTCTACTTTCTTCTCTTCTTTTGTCCACTTTGCTGTTGTAACAATGCAAATTTCCCACCTGTGGGACTAATAAAGGGTTACCTTATCTTATCTTTTATCAACCCCCTCCTCATTCCATTCTTATCCAATTACTAAGTCCTTCATAAGATGAATCAGGTTTTTGGGGGCAGGTGTTGAAGGACTTTCATAATTGGAGCAGCATTAAAGAGTGAATTTAGCTCTGAAATATTCCTCAACCAAGCTGCCAGCCATCCACCAGTCAGACAGTTCTTGTTTCATCAGTTCAAACAGGACAGATGATGTTGCTCAAGGCATAAAACTAATTAGTTGCTCACCGACCTAGACTGCCAACTCAGTGTTTTCTAACTTGTGTTGATTCTGGAAAACGTTTTTCCAACCTTGTTGATCCAGGTATTTTTATACGTTGCTTATGCTGCGTGATTATACAGTGATTATTCTGGCGTAGAGATCAGACTCAGCATTATGGGTTGATATCGATGGTAGAATTATACTTTTTTGACAGCAGAAATGATCATTTCCAAGTGGAAGTGTCTTAAATCTGTAATTAGAGTGAGGTCCCAAAAGTCTGTTTACTAAATCTATTTACTAAACGCAGTGGATACTAGTGCAGCATCCATTAGTATTAGTGAAGTATCGATAGTAGCCCTATCACGAGTATTAAATTTTAACTTTTAAATTAATTAACATGAATAATTGCAGTTGCAGTTGCATTTTGTTTTCCATTTTTGCAACTTCTTTGCAGCTGTTACAGTACAAGCCTAAAGCGGCCAAATTGTCTGTTTCCCTGCTTCCTAGCTATCTTTACTATCTTACTAGCTTATACTATGAAATCGGTTTCAAATAACTGAAATCAGGCCTTTATGTAATAACATAAATAAAAAAGCATAACAGAAATAACAATTTAAAAAACTTAAATTTGGAAACAATCATGCTTATTGGCTCACTGACAAAACTGACTGCTTAGGTACTGAAATTTAGCGACAAAAAAATGACAATTTTTATCAATTCTCAGTAGTACTGAAGTAATTTGGTACCTTAAAAGTACTGCATTTTGATACCCAAACCTACTTTACATTATAATCATTACAAACATAATACAGGTACTGAAGTAACATCACTATGATTGGTACCAAACTGGTACTACTTTCCCTGTGCTAACCTGGAACTTGCTTGAATTAGGAGTTTATTTTTGACCCTGTTGGCTATTTAAGAGCAACTTCCTTGTGAGTCAGTTCACAAGTTTGTTTACCACACATGAAGAGTAGTGAAGAGTTAAGCTTAGGGGAAACTGGGCCTTATCTTAAAGCCTCTTCCACCTGCTCACCCCACTTCTGATAATCTACCAGCCATCTGGACAACTTACTAATTTGGCAGATCCTAGCGTGTCTTCAGTGTAGCGTAACACTGTTAGTGTCAATTTTTTTTTTTTTTTTTTTTATCACTGGCAGGGCCAATCAAAGTCAGAGCAAGGTTCATAAATTACCATTCCACTGTCAGGCCTAAATACCTAAAGGATATTTCTAAACTATGTTTTGACACAGTACAGTTAGATGTGTCATCAGTCCTACAGCAGGTATTTAGACAGACCCAGCCAGGCAGTGCATGTCAAGGGAAGAATGTGTAAACTGAAGTCAGGCCTGGAGACCTGAGAACACTTTTTTTCTGGGATTTTTTCCATTGGCACAGAGAGAGCTACTTCAAGAGCCCATATCAACATTTTTGTTTTATTTAACCGTTGAAACTGAGGTCCACTAATGTTGTCTCAGTAATTCTATGAATCAAACACAGACACAGACATTTCTACACAGTCACATAACTATTTTGAAGCTTCTCTATATCCCTTTGATGTACATAGGCCCTATTGTTACTGTGCCTTTAAGGTTGATATATCTGATACCTATGCTCATAGTGACTGCCCTGTATTGTGCTTCATTCAAAAAGCAGTCTGGCCTAAAACACTTCGCATAACTTCAGCATTAAGGGGTGATGCTGAATTGTTACAGGCTAAATAGGAAGATTTATGGAAATGTGTTGGTTCGTTTATACAATTTATTCAAAATGGGCAGGTTTTGCAGCTTAGTTTCCATTTATGTACTGTATAAACTGGGAACTAGATTGTAGATTTTAAAACTTTTATGTGTTTATATACTACAAATAAAATATTTTCTTTCAAAAACGTGAGAAAATTCAGTTTCACATTAAAAATGGGCTCTGTAAAATGTCCATGTTTTAAGTAGAGACCTTTGTTTATGTCTGAAGCAACATTACGAAACTGGATCAACCAGTTACCATCTGTACAAGTGCATGTGAGTAAATAAGTGTGTGTTACACATACAGTACATTTTACAGTACTGTTGGTCCTGCTTTGTCATTTTTTCAAAGTCCCCTGTTATTATGGGTATATTTGGTCCCCACTATGAGCTAAATACACACACACACACACACACACACACAAACACACCCTTGTTTTATTGTTGAAGTGGAAACTTATGACAGGCAGTGAGGCTTAGAGACAAGAGGAGAACATCCCTCACTCGTTTTTCCAGAACAAACCCCGAGGCTGTCTCTATGCACACCACTCAAACAGAGCCCCAACCCCCTTCCCATGCCATCACAAATACCCAGCATAGACCCACACGCACCGCCACCAACTCACGTGATACACTCCACATGCTGGTCAGCTCTTTGGGATGGGCACAAGTCCAAAATGGGCAAACCTTCAATCGCACCATGTGTGGCTCATTGTTGTGGATTAGTACATTGGAATAGGGTCAAATATACAGTACCAGTCAAAAGCCTAGACATGCCTACCCACAGAGAGAACTTTCCTTATTTTTGGCACGTCCCACTGTTATTACTCAAACGCAATAAACTAAAAAACAAAAACATTTCACAGAAACAAAAAAAAGCAGTTAAGGATAAGTCTTTAGACCAAAATGTCTTTATGAACGAAAAAATGAATGAGCATATTCATCAGGTGTCCAAAATTTTGATGCTTACTGTATAAAAGTATTCAGACCCTTTCTTTAAGATGCATCCACTGCTGAAAGTCATTCAGCTGCACACACACTATTTGTATCATCTCCATAGAAAAGTATTGCCAATAGAATAGGTTGCTTTGGAGCAGCTATGATCCTCCTCAAAGCCATGGGTATCGAACCCCCTGACACTCGTCTCAAATGAAGGAGCTCCATCCAGTACTTTTGGGATGACCTGGAGAGGACTTCGAGATCTACAACTAACCACCCAACATCAGTACCTGATCTCACTAATCCTCTTACGCCTGAATGCAATCAAATCCTCACACCAATGTTCCAACTGTGTAAAGACTTCCCAAAAGAGTAGAGGCTGTAGAGGGATAGAATAGGAGGATAAAATCCCCTCCATTAATACCCTTGATTTCCCAAGAAACACTGGATGAGCAGCAGTCTGCAAACTTTTGGACCGGATTTAAGCCTGGTCATGGACTATACCTTCCTTTCAATGGAAAATCAGCCTTCGAAATGCCACGTAATCATCCCTGTCTGGAATACAATCCCATTGTGTAGCTGAACTTGTTGAATAAGACAGTCAAGTTCAATAGCAACTATGTTATTACAGTGTGCTTTGTCTTAAGCCCTTATGTCCTCTGGTTTCAGGTTACAATCTGCAATGAGCCATCAAGCAGTTGATTAGTGCAAGGTGATCACTGGCCAAGCATACATAACCGAGCCAGCTTGCATAAATATGTGCTTGTAAGGCCAATTAAAAATGGTCTTAATAATCAAAACACTCCCCAAGCAGTGTGCACTGAGCTGTGGTGAGATGGGATGGAAGCAAACAAGCAGAAGTGAATCTTAAACAGGCACTGAGCTTTGTCCAGCCTAATCCGGTGCTTCTTGCTGGAGTGATCCGCCAACCCAGTCTAGATCAGACCCTCTTACACAGTTTCCGAAGCCCAGTTCCCACTGACTGTTTAACATTAGAGTTAATGCTTTTGAACTGCTGAAGCAAATCTCGTGGTTAACACTGTGCTAGTGGTGTTAGTGGTCTACACAGTACGATATGTGTGATATATGTTTAAAAGCAACATATAACCTAACAGAACTTAATAAGTTGTATGTATGCATATACATATATATACACTCCATGAGTATATATATATGCATACATACAACATATTAAGATCTATGTAAATGTGACATCACAAAAACAGTTTTGTTCACATAGTTTCGACACAGTAGTTTTACATAGTTTCAATATGTGAACTGTATGGGTACACACTGCATGAAAGGCATTTCTAAACTCTGACAAGGTTTACATACTACATCAAACTGTTTTATTGGTAAAAAAATTGAGGAAAATTCAGTTTTCCCTGTTATAAGCCCTTTAACTGTTTCCAGATGTCACTGGCAAAACATCACACGCAATCAAATCTTTTTTCTCGGAAGAAAAATAAATTGCAATACACAAAGCATATTTATGCTGCTATTTTTGTTACTTTTGCAGGATTTGTTTAGGAACATAATAGAATCCTTTTAATAGAACAGAGGAAACCATTCTAGTTTATGCCAGTATGTCTGATATCACAAATATTGTCTTAACGTCTAACTGCATCTGTAACTGCAGTCGAATCGCAGCATGTGTTGTCTCACGACCTCTCACAACCTCTGCTCTTTAAAGTTATTCAGTTTTCTAACATGCATCACTCCAGAAAAATATGCATACACAAAGGCAATGACAAGTTTGGGTCAGGATACATTAAATATTCTGTTTCGAGCATTCAGAACACTTGAATAAAACAGATGTTGCGCTGTGTGATTGTGTACTGTCTCTCTAAACTAATCTAATCTGATCTAGAAGCTTCAGATTCATTCACATGCTATTTTTATCATTCACATTTACATGGAATGAAAAAAGGCACAATATCGGACAAAGTCTGCAAAATGTACACATATAAAGTTCTACTGATATACAAAAACACATGCATTAGACACATACTTACTGTTGGTTAAGCAGTACTGTGCAAATATCTTGGGCAGCCATCGGTGTGATTTAAAACTTTTCATTTTGGCAGTCAGTTTGCATTTGTCTGTTAAAATTGTCTGTAAAAGGTCCAGTTTCCCAGACTCAGACTGAGTCTACACCTAGACTACAATAAATTTACAATGATTATCACCAATGGCAGTGCAATTTAGTCCAAAGCTAGGCTTAAACATAAATAAAATAAAACATATAAGGAATGTTTTGTGTAAAATTGATTGATACCTACTGGTTGCTAAGAAGACTGCCACTAGAAGAACACTGGTTTGGTTCCATCAGCAGCACCTGATTTAATTAAATGAAGGACTAACCAGGTAAAGTTGGATCGTAACTGTAAATTCTGGCCTTCCTCGAGGAGAGGTCTGGGAATGGTTAAGCTTCACACTCACTCACAACAAATCACAATGTACTGTTTGTTTATTTGTATTTGTTCTGCTGTTAGCATTTTCAACATACACAAACTCAGGCTCCAAATGGCCTTAATTAAACTTTTCTCAGAAGTCTAAAACTTTTGAACAGTATTGCACATGAACAACCCAAAACTGGAATAACAAGAGAAGGAAAAACACTGTAGCCAGTAACAATAACGCAAGTCAAAACAGAGCCTTGTGCCCACGGGAGAAAAAGAAAAAAGAGAAAAGACATCACTCACTTACTGAGAATTATTTCATGTCCTGTGATATGTATTATGAATCAATTTTAATGTCATTATTAGAGGTGTAATAAGACATTGTATATAATATTGTATCATATGTATTGTATAGCATTATGTCTTATTATATGCATTGTGTTGTATTGTGTTGCACGAAATAGTATGGTATTATATTTTTTTTATATCATATTGTGTCATATTGTGTTGTATTGTATTGTTTTTGTGTCATGTGGCAAATTGTATTGTGTTGTATGATACTCTATTGGCCGTACTGTACTATATCATATAGTATCATGTTTTATCATGTTGTGTTGTTTTGCACTGGTATTGCAATATGGTATTGTATTGTAATGCATTGTTTTGTGTTGTATTGTACTGTTTTATTGACCAGAGGATTTTGTGTATATAGCATAGTGTATATAATACAGAGTATTTTCTGGAGAGCTTTATTTTATTTTGACTTTATGTTTATTTTATATTTTACATTGTCCTTGTCTTTGTGTCTCGACTGTGCAGTTGTAGCATAAGCAATTTTCTATGTGATCAAGTTTTCTGATACTGATTCTCATGTTGTACTGTACATCATCATGCTGTATCATGTCATTTTGTATTGTGTTGTATCATGATGTATCATGTCATATTATATCGTGTTATATTGTATTGCATTGTGTAGTATTAAACTGCATCATTTTGTATTGTACTGTGCTGCATCCTATTGTACCAAGTTGTATCATGTTGTATTGTATCGAATTATATTGCGTCATACTGAATAGCATTGCATCATATTGTATCATGTAATTATATCAGCCACTCTAAAGTCTCAAATATTACATTTCTAACAGTGCTGTAATAAACAGAAAATGAAAACATTAACATATTAATATAAGCAACATTTTCAGACAGTGCTTATTTTTGCTGTGTCAAATTGAATTATAATTTTTTTGGGTCATTACCATATCATTTAACTTTAAAACCTAGTCAGAGTTGCAGGATTTACTGGAATATCTTTGACTTAATAGAATGTGCAGCAAATATTCAATATTAACTCTTGAGAGCAAACATTTCATGACTGTTTCGAGCTGCGGGTCACTGTAGTTACATTGCCACACCAAGCATATTCCAGTATTAGCCATTTCAGCTCCAATCCCAGCGTAGGCTATTGCATGATAATCTGAACTCATGCCATTGTATCACAGCTCAACACAACTGGAGGAGATCGATGACTGTTCAACTGTGGCTCAACGAACTAATACCCACTGAGCAGATGACCTCAATTAGCAGGCATCGCTCTACATTGACAAAGATACAGAGTTACGCCAGCCTAGACAGTAACATCACTGAAAATTTAACGTCATAGTGTCATACTTCAATAAGAGTCACCAGGTGATTTATAGGAGCTGCTGTATAATGTCTAATTATAATGATTATAAAAAGAGTAAAACCTGAATAAGTCTAGAGTTACAATCAACTGTCCAGGGACTGTACAGAGATATATTTTTACTTTGTCATCCAGAGTGGCCTATTGTTGGTTTCCAGCTCAGAATAAAGCCAGTACATCAAATACAACGGCTCCCATTGTCCACCCTTCAACATACATATAATTAGTGTAGCTACAGTGCTCTGATGAGTTGCATGTGGTTGATACAAGTTCGAACCACATCATAAGTGTTGTTTTTGGTTGCCTGGATTCAAAAGCCAATGTCTTGATCTCAGAAGAAGCTTCTGTTTTGCCCCAGGAGGAATTCGACAACTGCAGAAAAGCTTGGTCAAGGGTCATGTGTCTTTTGTTGACATCAAAAATAAGACGTTCTTGTGTAAGATGTTATTGGAAGCCTTTAAGTAAAAGGATGACTGCGTTTAATCTCAGGCTGAGGAATGCTGCAATTAGCCTAATAAAAGACAAACCTCTGCAGAAGTGACTTGGAATCACAGGATGGAGTATCTGTTTATACACGTTTGCAAGAAAGGCAGTAAGCAAATACAAAAAATAAACCTACTTTTGAAGAGGCGTAGCTCCACCCAACACAGTACAAACTCTCCCAACTCCATGCCGAATTCACAATAACCAAACACAATGGACACAAAAGCCACCGGCTTTGCTACGTTGAGCCTCCCTTACAAAAGCTTTAAACGTGGCCTCCAGCTGCGAGGGTGCTTTTTTCAATAAACAGTTATTTGGGGCATTTGGCGCCGCCACGCTCACAAGAACTCATCACGTCTCTCGACACATGAACAGTTAATTACACATGTCATCATTGTCATAATTCATTTTCTTCTCTTTATAGTTTTCTCCATTGTTTGAGTATGCCATTTCAAAAGAAATGGACCACTGGAAATGGTCCAAAATTACTTTTAGACACATTAAAGGGCCCATAGGCTTTTAGACTGATACACTTGATCTATATTGTATCATATTCAAAAAGCAGCCTGGCCTGTAACACCCCTTATAACTTCATTGAGGATGGGTGGGCCTAAACTTCTGTAGGCACGATAGGCGGATACGACATCACAAAAACAATTAAAAACGGGATCTTTTGGGGCTAAATTTGCATATATGCATGTATGAACTACACGGACTGGGGACAAAATGGTATATTTTAAAACGTTAACAGTGTTTACATACCACATCAAGCTCCAAAAAAATCATATAGACCCCTTTAATAATTACCAATAAAAGTTAATAACATTCTGATGTCATTTTGGGGATACAAGGCTTTGTTAGGCTTTGTAGTGCAATGTCAAAAAATATCAGTAACAAAAGACGTCTTAGTAATCTGGTTCATTATACTGCAGCTGACTATGAAGTCAGCAGGAGCCAGATATAGCCACAGTGGGCAGGCTGGGCCCTTTGGGACAGCAGGTTGAGTTCTGTGTTGTGCTGGTCATTGAGTTTAAGAATCATTCTATTGAGGTCATCACGGAGATATCCCTTCACAACTAAAGCAGGAGAAACTTTGCATAACCCAACCTCCTTAAAGCCTGAGGCACGCTGTCCCAGAACATCTCAACTTTCATTTGCAAGAGGGACCATGTCTAGGACACCTCACCAAGAGTTACCACCCCAGTAGAAGGTAAACAGCGGTGGACAACAGCTGTGATAATCCACAGATTTTTCAAAATTACAAAATAATTCAATCATTAAGATATTAAAAAAGTCAGCTGGAGATGTTTGGTATGAAACCAATCATGATTCATTTACAACCAACTGTGATTCACTTACAATGATGGTGACAGGATGTGTCCAACACATATATAGCTATTTTATTGACCATCTTAAGCAACTAGTGATCGTATACGTGTCTTCTAAGTTCCTAAATGTAAGTTGATAATGGTAAAGCAGTGGTATGTTCAGGAACAAAAAATGTTTTGGAGGGTCTCCTCTGCCTTGCATGTACCTCTCTGTCAGGAATGTACTTTAAAAATACATTCCAGGCCAAAACCTCCTCAAAAGTATCGATCAGGTAATGCATCTGTAATAGAACTTTGTGTGGGGAAACTTTTAGAGACATTAAACAGACTGTCAACCCAACGTGGTCACCACAGGTGAGGGTTACCAGCCGACAGAAACTTACACAAAGCACATTCCAGTGTCTTTTGTCCATCACACAGTTTGTACCCACTTAACAAAAGCACCCATACCTTAATATGAGCTGGCATTCCATGGAAAAGAGATGGACAATGGTGCTGGACAACAGTTGGAAGTTGATGGTAACCGTTCCCTGACCAGTGTGATCATCACACATTAAATATTCTGCCATGCTGTACCGTGACCTCTTCCAGACAGAAAGGAGGTAAAGCACATTCCATATGAGCCCACTGACACACACACACACACACACACACACATACACACACACAAAGCCCACTGTAGTAGAAATACATTATATGGACAAAAGTATTGGGACACACCTGTTTTTCAGGGTTTGGGCTAAGCCCCTTACTTCCAGTGAATCTTAATGGTTCAGCATACCAAGACATTTTGGACAACAACTATGCTTCTAACTTTGTGGACACAGTTTGGGGAAGAACCTTTTCTATTCTAGCATGACTGTGCCCCAGTGCACAAAGCAGGCTCCATAAAGACATGGTTGGATGAGTTCGGTGTGGAAGAACTTGAC
>JBBPCZ010096846.1:0-11103 GCA_037974445.1 Brycinus macrolepidotus
CGCCTGATCATCTGGAATCATCTGCACCTGTTTCTTCACTGGTTCAGGCCTTAAGTTAGATGTGCTTTGTTCTGCTTCAGTGATTCATACGTAGGTCACTGTGTGGCTTAACAAAGAAAAACATTCTTCTGAAATAAGATCTGGACACCAGCCGTCAGAAACGGACCAGTGATAAATGGAGTTGAGGGGGACAGATAAGCTAGGCCAGAGAGTGGAAGAACAAGGGAGGTGTTCCCAATAAAGTGGCCAGTGTGCGGAAGCGCTGAGGAGGTGTTTCCAATACTGAAGGTGCACCTTGTGCAGAAATGTTCACTTCAGGCTCTGCTGTGAATGTGAGCATTTTCTGGGTCAAGCCTAGTTTCCATCTCCTGTGTGTAGATGATGAAGTGAACGTGCCATCTACAGATGCCACACATTTCTTTGTCATTTGTGCTGTCTTTGTAGAAGTAACGGTAGCAATTGTTGGACGTTTGTGTGGTGACAAAAGCCTTTCAAAGCAAGTCACAGATAATTTATACAGCTCAGAGCGAGAGAAAGAGAGAGAGAGAGAGAGAGAGAGAGAGAAAGAGAGAGTGAGAGAGAGAGAGAGAGAGAGAAAGAGACTAAACAAATCCAGTTGTGCTCAGTTCTGACCAGAACAGCAGAGAATACTAGCCATTCTTACACACACACACTCACACATGCCCACACTCCTCAAAGATTGTGAGATGTCATCATTACCATCCCAATCCCGTCTCCGGGGGAAACACTGTGCCTTGAGGAATCTGTCTGTCTTCACGAGTGGCTTCTTAAGCTCACAGCTTCTTTGAGCTGCAGAAAGCAGAGTTTAGTGCGAGATTTGTGTGACAGAGACATTGAAGATACATGATCAGTAACCGTAACTGTGGCGTTTTTGTGCCTCTCCTGAGATTAACTGATGTGTTCATATTTATAGATGCTGAAACAGACGTCCAGAATCAGGACTGAGGGGATTAATTAATTAATCATTAATAATCGTTTTGTAAAGGAGCAGTTTTTTCCCTCATCTCCCTCAAAAACAGCTGCAGTGTTGACCCACGTTCCTTGTGTGTTAAAGTTTCAAAACAACCAAAAATTATAATTTCTGGATTACTGAAAATGATCAATAACTGAATATGTTTATTATTTTGTAAAACAGTAGTCCTGATAAAACAAACAGTATTTTTTTTTTTTTTTTTTTTTTGTGATGACCAAGAGTTACTATTATCAGTTACTGAAAATGACTGTTATTATGATTGAACTGTAAAATGCCTGGACTGCAGAGCTCATTTACAAAAATGAGCTTTAAAAGCACGGCAATACAAACAGCCTGTTTCATTTTAGGAGGAAATAAAGATGGTTGGAAAGTGGTTGTCTAAAAAGGAAATATGTTTTTGGTACATAAAACCACACAAGCGTCATAACTAGAGAGAAAAAATACAAGAAAAATATAGTGAATGGGCTCTTTATCATATGGCCCATTATCATTCGCTTGGATTATAACTTTATTTGGAAGTTTTGTCTTTGTTTTAACATTTTGTATTTATTCTAAATCTTAACTCTATTTCAGAGTCTTATGTACAGCGGCGAGCAAAAGTTTTGGCACCCCGGTCAAATGGTTTGTTGACCAGGCCCCATATTAGTACAGTTGTCTGTATAGGATTTGTACTTCTTTTGACTCTGGAAATCGACAAAGAACTCAGTTTCCCCAGGTGGGGGGGGGTTGCTGGGGCGGGAGGGGGGGTGGCATATGGGAATTGGCTGTATGCTGGTGTTGTGGAGATGAACTGCTGAGACAGTTTGTAAAATAACTAAGTTTTCAGGAGTTCTCTCTCTCATTCTCCGCCTCGCCTCTTTCATCCCTTTCTCTCAGCCACGTTCACGTTCTCCTCTCTGCCTTTACGCTGGCGGGGACGTGAGCTTGTTCACAAACACTTGTTTATTCCATGCCGTGCTCTCTCGGGAAGGTGTGAACCTGTCTTTGAAGATGTGAAGAAATCTTACCCCTCCCCGTACTGCCTGTAGACTCACAGGGTCAGAACCACTGGGGAAACAGACACATTCAAACCTGCACGTCATCCTCTGTTCCATGGAGAGCCGTTGGAAAGAGTTTACCATGTGTGTGTGTTTCCTTCCTGACTGTTTGACTTTCCTGAGTTGCCAGTTTATTAGGTACACCTTCCGGTTGGCATTATGTGCCTGGATTCTGCTCCTCATGTTGTCCCTAGGGTCTTAGCACCTGTTAGCCCTAATGCATGTTTTTTCCAAAATCAACACTGCCTATCCCAGTCATTTCTGCTTTAAGCCACACCATATCAGTATTGGTAGTTCCACTGAGATTTTGGTATTGGTATTGGTACTGATGATGCCCCTCCAGTACTGGTATCGGTATTAGTAGTTCCCTTTATCAAACATCAAACCTGGCAATTAACAGACAAACTGAACCATGTGTGTTTGAGCAGGGAAATCACTAAACTGTGTTGGACACTGGCCCTCCATGACCAGAGTTGAGTACCCAGCCCTAGTTGTCCCATGCAGGTCGGGCTTCTGCGAACCACCTCATCCAAAAAACACTTGCGATCTGTAGGTGCTGAGAACTCACTCTCATGCTCCTGAAACCTTTTAACGGTGATTCCTTGTCACATGATTCCTTGCCATTCTGGAAGCATCTAAGCTAAACTTTAGCAAAGTAGAGATGAACTTCATGGCTGTACTGTTTGGCTTCTGTTCAGATGAACTTAGAGGTGTAATGCATTCTAGAAATTTTTCTCCTCAATGTTGTTGTATTATTTCTCTCCTGTCCTTCTAAAACTAAGCCAGATGGCTCAAATTTGGTGCCAAATTCTGATTCTTCCTTCAGCCTGATAGCTTCAGACTCATTTCGTCCATTCCACTGATGCCACACCCTTAGAATGTGCTGTACTTTTCAGGGTACAAACACTATCCTCAGTATCTTTTAAGGAACATAATTGGTAGACATGAAAAAGTACACTTGAGAAAGTGAATGTAGTGTTCCTTTCCACAGTTGGACCTTGAGGACAATATTGTACTTTTCTGTGGACTAAAATTTACTTGAAAGGCTCTCCTTCTCCTTACACCTCTCTGGTCTTTTCTACTTTGTGTGAAGTGTGTGTGGAGGAAAGGGGTGTACCTGAGAAACTGGCAACTCAATGTGCAGAGGGGCACGATGCTTCTGCCTGGGATGTTGTGTGTGTGTGGGGTGCAGTAAAATGTTTGTAAAGGTAATAATAATGATAATAAGGGTTTGTATAACACCTTTCTCAAATGCAAGGGTGCTTTACAACAGTAGAAATACACACAATGAACAAAACAGTCATTAACACATAATTCACATACACAAATCCTCCCCCAGACCTCAGTAATTAGTTGACATGGAATCTCTTGGAGTTGCAGGGTAGAATCACTTAGACACGCGGCCTCGTTAGTCTGGAGGCTGTGATGTAGTATCACTAAAGTGGCCAGTATGGCTTAGTGGCTACAATATAAGACCTCTCAGGCAACCGCCCCAATCTTTGCTCAGGCAGACAGTATAGTAAGTCCTGTAACATTGCTCAGGGATCCAGCTTGGAAATTCTCGCTCAGACAGCCACCATACCGGGGTAACAGCCAAGAGTAACTTTCCCCCATGGCTCAGACCCTTCTTGGGACAGCCATCACAGCTACAAGGCTTCCCAGGCTGGCCATCTGAGCAAAATTTCCCAAACGAGAGTTACTGCCTTGCTCAGTCGGCCAGCCTGGTAAGCCTTGTGTACAGGTTGAGCCATGGAGGAAAGTTACTATATCGGTATAGTGGCAGACTCCTTCAGAAACCATCAGAGCATACACCCAATCAATACAGAACAGACACACACACCAGGCTGCCAGTGTTGGCTTTGCTTTCTGCCCAAGGTTTCATATAGTTTTTATACCCTTTTAAATCTACATAATTTGGCAGATGCTTTTATCCAAAGCGACTTACAACTTTTGTATAGGTGAATATAATGTTAAGATTCTTGCCCAAGGACTCTTACTTGTGTAGTGTGGTGTATCGCCCAGGGTAGGAATCAAAACCCACTCTCCTGCATGGCAGCGATGTTATCCACTATCCTAACCAACTATGTCTCTCATCTGGGCACTATATTTCTAGGGTGCATGCTTGGAGAAGGTGTTGAAGACAGGTCATGTACAGTCCCATGCAGGGACTAGGTACATCCTATGGCACTGGATTCAGATTTAGTTCAAGGGATCCTATTTGTTCAAGAGAGATACAGTTTGTGTGTTGTCACACTTGCTTGTGAGCCATTTGCTGAGAGCACTAAAGCAATATCAAGTTCGCAGACTGTCCCACTCGGGGCTGCCCATTGGTTTGAATAATTTATACCCATGAAATACAAGTGGGCAGGCGACTCTGTAGGCATCCCCAAGCGCTTGCCTCCGTAACTTCGTAGCTGTGTGGCGTAAGCCTCCCACACATGCCACGCTGGAGCTTCTCCTCCACACTGAGCCGAGTGATCAAAGTGGCACAGTGTCACAGCACATCACACTCCGCTTGCAGCACAGTGACCCAGCAGAGGTGTGCTTAGTGCTACAGAGGCACACGACGCTTTGGAACCCAGGATGCAAGATTTGCAAGCAACACAAGGTGCAAAAGCACTGAAAATGGATCTTTAGACATCGAAACCACTTTAGACACCACTGTGCAACCACTGACCTGGGCTGACCTGGATGCTGCCTATATGGAAGCAAACCCTTTTTCTGGCAGGAGAAATGGCTGAGATTTGGGAATGGGGGGTGTTGTGATGTGATATATTTCGGGTTGGTGAGTTATTGGGCAAAGCCTTTGAAACAGTATCAGATATGTTTATTTCCCAAATGGGATACAGATTGGAAAATGGCGCAGACTGATTTTCCAAGCACCTACGACATTCAACCTTCCCCACAGTAAGGCGAAATTATAAGCAATCTCCTGTTGACATGGGTGCGTTAGGCATTAGAAGGTGCTGCACTAGTTAGTCAGTCATTTTAATTATTCATACAAGCTGGTCTCTTAAGAAGGCATTTTCCCTGCTTACCACTGTGGAACACTGCACATTATGTAAAGCCATTTTCCAACCCTAACAAACAAACATGCACATCACTCAGTGCTTCTGACCTGAGATCAGCTCCAGGTCCATACTTCGTATTAGGTTAAATTCTGTCACTCAAGGTATGAAAACAGGCTGTTTACACCAGGCATCAAGATTTTCAGTGATGTTCGGATTCTGCTTGATGTCACCAGTTCAGTAATTGCCAGTTTCCACTGACTAACAAGGTTTCACTATATATGTGTGTGTATGTGTGTATATATATATATATATATATATATATATATTCACACATAATTAATATTGTCTATTTATTGTCTGAGCTGCTTATCCCTAAAAGGGTTGCTTGAGTCTGTCCCAGTGCTCATAGAGCATAATGTGGAGAAATACCCTGGACAGGTCAACAGTCCATCACAAGGCAGATCCACACTCATCTAGGGGCAGTTAAGCATCTCCAGTTCAACTGACGATGTCTTTGGACTGTGGGAGGAAACAGGCACTCTTAGTGGAAACCCACACAGACACAGGGTGACATACACAGTCACACAGAGGGGATCATTAATACATGGCAATTGAAACATAGTTGAATATTGTTATGGTGTACTGCAATATTCAACTCATGATACTGTTAACATGGAAACTCTGAAGCATCATCCCTGCATTTCAGTCTGAGCTGCAGACGTGTTAGATATGCAGATCAGCTATGGTTTCTCAGGCTCCCACTGCGATCCCAGGATTTATCTTATGTTTTTACAGCTGTTTTAGTGAACTATTGGTCTGAGCACCTGCAGCAACACAGGAACGTCTCAGTGCCTTGTATACTCAATATTCTGCCTAGAGGAAAAAGGATCTGCTTGGAAAAAAAAGGGAAAAAGCTGTCTGTCTATCGTCTGTCTATCTATATATCTATTTATTTATCTATCTATCTAGCTATCTGTCTGTCTGTCTATCTGTCTATCTATCTATCTATCCTAGTCTCCTTAATTTGCCATTTTCTCTCTCACTTTCACTCCTCTTCCTCTTTGAGCTCTCTTTTTATCCCACCTTCACCCAACCCTACTTTCATTATCTGAGCTGTCACAGTTTATCACAGTCTTTCCCTCCTCAGTCTCAACAGACCTGCAGTGGCTGTTCCAGCTGGGGGGGAGGGGGGTTGTTAACAGGCCCAGACTGAGGGTCCGGGGGTGAGCAGCCACAAACCCAGGGTGTTAGCAGTGACAGGCCCAGAGGCCTGAGCCACCACAAACAGAGTGGGGTGAGGAGGCCTGTAGCCAGCAGAAATCAGGCATAAAGAATTGTCTCAGGATCCCTGCTGATCTCAATGGTGGTTTGTTTGTCAACAATTATTTTGTTTCTGCAAAGAACTGAAGCCGTTCATGGTGGAGGGATACAAGCAGGATATTGTGAGGCAAACCAGTCCCCCAAAGAAAACTGATTTGGTTGCGATTTACTATTTTACCACCCACAAAATTCCATTATTTTGCATGCAGGAATGATGAAGCATGAATGTCTCATTAATTTGGATCAGTGCCACAATAAAAAAGCCACTACTCATACAGGTTATAGCAAGAAACCACCCTGGAGGTGATAAAAATGAGCAGTGCTGGGATTAGGGGCTTCATGTCGTTATTTAAATTAGTAGATGTCCAAACTAAACACAAAATTTACTCAAATGGGTTTTCAAATAAGGCATTGGAAGTTTAGAATGAAATAATTAAATAAATCTTGGATTGTTGTAATTTAAATATTCGACTAAGAATTATGTAAATGTCCACAGAGAACGTCCAAAAAAAATGCAAAATTTTCAGCTCACATTAAGCATAATGGCCACATCTAAGCATAATGGCCACAGTTGAGGTGAATGGAACCAGACATCTGTCTCTAAAAGTTCCCGCACAGAAAGTTACTCCATGAAATGGTTATGGTTGTGCTTCCTGAAAACTGAGACATTCTACCAGAGTTTTGAGAAGCTTTTGGCCCTACTAAATCCATTCATGGAGAAGGGATACATGCAAGGCATCGTGAGGCCAAATAGTCTCCAAAGAGAACTGACTCAGTTCAAAATTACTATTTTACCATCATCAACATCCATATAAACACACAGACACGTGGAGCTTCACTGGGGGTTGAATAAAATGGCTGTATTTGTGTTGGAGATGTCAGGCTCTATTCACAACCACTGTAACGAAATCCGAGTCTCTACAATGAACCAATTCACACGAAACACACTGAATTACTTTCTTCACTTCCTTATCACTGAATAAAAAATTGTGAAACTCAGCTTTAAGCAATTCTTCCACAATCTCATGAGCAGATGCTGCACTGCTAATGCTGTGCTAATATCTATTAACTTTACACCAACTTTTTTAATGAATTGTGTTGGGGTTTCTTCCATTTGTGCACCTAGGAGACCTTTTTATTTGCTAGTCAAAAGATAAGAATTCTAACAGCTTCATTGAGTCCTATGATATTCTACCTCTAGATGATGATTGATCATTCAAATGTAGGGCTGTTTCACACAGTACAAATGTCTTGAGCACCTATGCAAATTGTTTAAAGCGATTTTTTCAGCGTGTGATAATTAATGTGTCTTTCTGCTAGCAAAGTTAACATTAGAATAAATGTAAACAAACAAGAAAGTAGTAAAAAGTGTCAAGATTTGTATTGTTTGTGATATTTGTGAGCTGGTAAGGAGAACACAGGTTTGGTTCCAGATTTCACCTCGGTTCCTCCAGATGTTGGTTGGATTCCATCAACAGCTCCTGATTTAATTTAAAGAAGAACTAATTGAGTCAAACCAGGTTTCTGATGGAAACTACATTCTTGACAGCCTTCTTGAGATCCTTGAGTTGGGAGCACCCAGAGGAAGATTTCACTGCTCACAACAGTTTTTTCTTTGTCTCATCAGAAATAAATCATCTTCTTATTTGGAGAATAGCGCCCCCCCCCCCACCCCTCTTTTGGAGAACTAAGAAGCAATAGAAAAAATCAGCTTACGACAGAAGTTCTTATGCTGTTCCAAGTTTTCTGCCCTTCTGCCCTAAGTTTTTTAACCTTATGGATCTCAAAACTGTCTGGCTTTAGTAGTTAAGACTTTAATTTTTTTTCATATTGATGTTAGTTATGTCTAGGATAAACAGGCTGGATAAGGAAAAGAATTTTATTTTCTTCCGGGCAAGTCTATGGTAGGAAATGATGATGATGAGGAGGAGGAGGATGATGATGATGAGCAGCTAATATGTTTAAATGAGCATGAATGTTTTAATATGTAATTTAATGTGGGTTGGGCAACTGCTAAGACCACATTTTCTCATGTCCTGGTTTTGTGTGTGTTTTTTTTTTTTTTCGAATTTGACATTGCATGATCCCTTTAGCACTTCTAAAGCAGAACAGCTCTGAAATGAAAATGGGATGTCTCTCCACACATGACTTATAACAGCCTTATTTCTTCTTTTTTCCTCTTTTCAGAACACGAGAAACATCGTCTATGCAAGAGCACGGAGTACATGAATCTGCACTTCAAAGTCAAATGGTTCTACAATGAGTACGTGAAAGACCTGCCAGCTTTCAAGGGGACTCCACCAGAATATTCACTGTAGGTATCTATAGGCACTTTTCCATAGGTATACAAGAACCGATGGCACGATGGCATGGAAGTTGTGTCCCGTTTTGATTTTACGGTTTATCTCAGCCCGGTAATTTCTGACACGCAATACTCCCACAGTTTATGGTCGGATGTCGTCCCAAAACCATGTTCGTTGAACCAGTGGAAAGTTTTTCTGTCAGAGCTGCTTTTGTTGTTGTGGTATTTTATTATTTATAGCCTTGTTTGAGTTTTTAAATTTTTCTCTCCGCATTGTTTAGCTGTGTGATGAAAACTTAACCCAGCTAACTTGATAGTGGTGCTCTTACTTTGCTGACTTCCCAGTTGTTAGTTTGTATCTTCATTGGTCTCTTTCCAAGTCCATCTATTTTCATGAAAACTTTTCGACTAATTATAAACAGTGATGCCATCAGCGTAACTCCTTGTGCCAGTGGAAAAATGCCAAATGAGTGATGGGAGTTGGTTCAGTTGTGTTGGGTATTATAGACACTATATAATGGCATGATACTTGATATTTTTACACAGTACATACCATGATATTTCATTTTTCTGAGGTTTGATAGCACTTTCAGCACATAGTCTTACATGTTGCGCCTGACTACATTAAAATGTATCCAACAAACAAACAACATTTTCTACTGATCAATAATGCAAGTTAATGGAGATTCAGGATGACAGTTGCTATGCCTTTATCTTTACTCACAGAGTTTTAGGTTTATGCTTTTTTACATTAGACCATAGCAACCACAGCTTATGCTGTTGTCCAACAAACGTGATCATCCTGTCGAAAGAAATCATGAGTCAAAGTCAGACAGTGACACCAGCATCAAGGTGAACATCATCTCACTGATGAGGAGATATTTGGAACATTAACAACCTTATTTTCAAAATCGATACATCAAAGGGATGTTAGACACTAATTGTCTGTATTGTCACCAGCCTCACACTGAATCCCTGAAACTGCAGCTCTGTTGTCAGGCAGCACAACCAGAGCGAATACAAGAAGAATTCACAAAACAAAGTAACAGATTGTCAAATTTTAGTGTGGAACGCTAGCGCATGAGCAAGTGGAACTGTAAAAAAACTCTAAATGTGGTGAGCTTCCTCAGAAAAGCTGTCAAATGGGGGCCTATTTCAATGGCACATGTCTATCATATTGTATTCTATTCATCCAGTATCTGACCTGTTTGTCCTTATCCAGGGTCTCCAGGGGTACTGTTGCCTGTCCCAGCATTCACAAGGTGAAAGGCAGAGAAGCAATTTTTCAGTCTTTTTCGTTAAGGTCACTTTAGCTTATTTCACTTAGTGTTCGCTCATTAGCTCAAACTGCTTACAGTGCAGCCCTCTTCAGGTTAGGTCGTGAACTTACTCTAGCGTAAGCTGAGGAATCAACAGTCTAAATATTTCCCAAAAAACTTTTTGTCAACATGATCAGTAATGTTGAATAGTTTAAAACACAATCACAATTTATATGGTTGATTATGTTGATTTGATTCCAAAATATATATTAAATACTTAAATACACAACAAATGTAACAGTAGTAGTGCAATATAGGCAATGAGGCGAGAAGAAAAAAGAAGAAGAAGAAAATAATAATAATAAGAAGAAGAAGAACAACAACAACAACAAAAAACAACAATAACAATAATAATATTATTTTGACCAAAAAATAACACATATGCATGATTTATGCTGTATCCCTCCTCACACACCTCTTCTTTTCTCACATGCTTCACAAATACACAAATGTTACCATAGTATTAGTATTACAGGCAATAGTAATAATAATAATAATAATAATAATAATAATAAATACAGACATCAATACATTTTTACACACTTAACAGACACTTAACTCCCCCTCACACCCCTCGTTCTCTCTCACACACTTTACGTACGCATCGCTTTCTCACACACATACGAAGGCGCTTCCAAAGTGAGGCAGAGCCCATCTTCATTACCTATCAGATATCAGGGAGCACGCTGCCCTTTCTCCAGCAGCCAATCCATTAGTGAGAGTTATGAGTGTGGCAGGGGCCGGATGACAGTAGGGACGGAGTCTCAGGGGCGCTGCGACACACCTGTCAATCAAAACACACCTCCAGTGGAATTGATTTTCCTGCATGGCAGAGATGGCTGTGGAGAGGCGCTTCAGCCCTGCTATTTATTAACATCAGTCTCCATGGAGAGCGTTGTTACATCGTCTGTTGGAGGGGGATGGAGGGGATGGGGGGGTTACATGACTCTGGACAGTTACCACATCACTTCTAAATGGACTGTCAGGCCTTATTGTACCATTATGATATCTGTGAAAGGAAGACACACACACATGCACACACTCACACACACACACTCACACAAGTGAGGTCCCACATGTATTATGGATGTAGAGATTTTATACATAACTATAACTATAT
>JBBPCZ010096857.1:0-11102 GCA_037974445.1 Brycinus macrolepidotus
AACTGAGTCAGGTCTCTGAGGCGCGAGTCTGAACTGAATCAGGTCTCTGAGGCGGGTCTGAACTGAGTCAGGTCTCTAAGGCGGGTCTGAACTGAGTCAGGTCTCTGAGGCGCGAGTCTGAACTGAATCAGGTCTCTGAGGCGGGTCTGAACTGAGTCAGGTCTCTGAGGTGGGTCTGAACTGAGTCAGGTCTCTGAGGCAGGTCTGAACTGAGTTAGGTCTCTGAGGCAGGTCTGAACTGAGTTAGGTCTCTGAGGCAGGTCTGAACTGAGTGAGGTCTCTGAGGTGCGAGTCTGAACTGAGTGAGGTCTCTGAGGTGCGAGTCTGAACTGAGTAAGGTCTCTGAGGCGAGTCTGAACTGAGTGAGGTCTCTAAGGTGCGAGTCTGAACTGAGTGAGGTCTCTGAGGCGGGTCTGAACTGAGTGACGTTTCTGAGGTGCGAGTCTGAACTGAGTAAGATCTCTGAGGTGTGAGTCTGAACTGAGTCAGGTCTCTGAGGCGCGAGTCTGAACTGAGTCAGTTCTCTGAGGCACGAGTCTGAACTGAGTCAGTTCTCTGAGGCGAGTCTGAACTGAGTGAGGTCTCTGAGGCGAGTCTGAACTGAGTCAGGTCTCTGAGGTGAATTTGAACTGATTCAGGTCTCTGAGGTGAGTCTGAACTGATTCAGGTCTCTGAGGCGTGAGTCTGAACTGAGTCAAGTCGCTGAGGCACTAGTCTGAACTGAGTCAGGTCTGTGAGGCGAGTTTGTGTGTGTGTGACTCTTCTCTGCAGCAATTCAACATAAAGTGACCAACTGGAAGACCTTCCTGAAAAAACGCCTCACTGGAGCAAAGACCCTCCCCCTCGACTTCTCCACTAAGGTCTCACACACACACACACACACACACACACACACACACACACACATATACACACTCGCACATATATATACATACACACAGACAGATACACACACACACACACACACATACATACATAGATATTGACACACACACACACACCCCATACACATATACATACATGCACAAGCTTAGACAGACATCTACACACACACACACATTTACACACACATACACACACACGCTCACACACATACATAACATACACACACACACTCACAAAGACACATACATGCACACAGACATATACCCACCACAAACATGAACGTACATGCACACACTAAGAGAGAAGTATTTCACAGTGAGGTCAGTTTATGTACAGTGTGTTTATTACTGTCCAGCAGAGACACACACAAGTCTTTCATATGAGTCTGAGTCAGGTCTCTGAGGCAGGTCTGAACTGAGTCAGGTATCTGAGGTGGGTCTGAACTGAGTCAGGTCTCTGAGGTAGGTCTGAACTGAGTCAGGTCTCTGAGGCGAGTCTGAACTGAGTCAGGTCTCTGAGGTGCAAGTCTGAACTGAGTCAGGATACTGAGCCGCGAGTCTGAACTGAATCAGGTCTCTGAGGCGGGTCTGAACTGAGTCAGGTCACTGAGCCGTGAGTCTGAACTGAATCAGGTCTCTGAGGCGGGTCTGAACTGAATCAGGTCTCTGAGGCGGGTCTGAACTGAGTCAGGGCTCTAAGGCGGGTCTGAACTGAGTCAGGTCTCCGAGTTGCAAGTCTGAACTGAGTCAGGTCTCTGAGGCACGAGTCTGAACTGAGTCAGTTCTCTGAGGCGCGAGTCTGAACTGAGTCAGTTCTCTGAGGCGAGTCAGGTCTCTGAGGCGAGTCTGAACTGAGTCAGGTCTCTGAGGCGAGTCTGAACTGAGTCAGGTCTCTGAGGTGAGTTTGAACTGATTCAGGTCTCTGAGGTGAGTCTGAACTGATTCAGGTCTCTGAGGCGTGAGTCTGAACTGAGTCAAGTCGCTGAGGCACTAGTCTGAACTGAGTCAGGTCTGTGAGGCGAGTCTGAACTGAATCAGGTCTGTGAAGCGAGTCTGAACTGATTCAGGTCTCTTAGGCGAGTCTGAACTGAGTCAGGTCACTGAGGTGTGAGTCTAAATTGAGTCAGGTCACTGAGGCGCGAATTAGGTTTCAGAGATTAATCTAAAGCCCAAAATCAATATGGCTATTAATGAAAATTTGCTCTGGAGTGTGTGTCAGAATTAAGTCTCGAGTCTCAAAAGTTTAAATCTGAACTGAGTCTTAGGTCTCTATGGTGTTAGTTAAGTCTTCTGTATTTGCTGTGTGAGTCTGAATTGGGTCTTGGGCCACTGGGATGAGTTTGGGTCAAGAGAATCTGAATCAGAGTCTTGGGTTTTTAGTGTGAGTTAGAGTCAATCCTCTGCGGAGAGAGTCTGGGTCAAGTCACTGGAAAGCGAGTGTCTAGGATGAGTCTGAGTTGAGTCTCAAGTATCTAGGATAAGTTGAGTCGAGTCATAAGTATTTGGAATGGGTCCGAGTTATGTCTTAAGTGTGTGGGATGAGTCTGAGGTGAGTCTTAAGTCGAAACAAACCCGACACATGAAAACACGAACATCCACTAATCTCTCTGTGGAAATGAGCAGCCTGGATCTTTATTCGGCCGTGCATAGCAGAGAAAACACAAACACGTGCAGAACTGTCTGTCTGGTAAAATTAAAAGTGTTTAATCAGTGTGTGTGTGTATGGTGTGTGTGCAGGTGCAGGAGAGTATGCAGTTCCCCTTTAAGCGTCTGATGCGTGTGGAGGTGGTGGATAAGGCTCACCTGTGCCGGACGCGGGTGGCGCTGGTCCAGCAGGTGATCGGGGGTCGGCTCCGTCTCGTTTACGAGGAGAGTCCAGACGGCTCCGACGACTTCTGGTGTCACATGTACAGTCCACTCATCCACAGCATTGGGTGGTCCCGCAGCATCGGGCACCGCTTCAAACGCTCTGGTCCGTCTCTCTATCTATCCATCTATTTATCTATCCATCCATCACCGCTTCACACGGTCCTGTCCGTCTCTCTATCTGTTCATCTATTCATCCATCCATCACTTCTTCAAATGCTTTGTGTTTAAATGCTTCATCCATCCATCCATCATCTGTCCATCTGTCTATCCATCCATCCACATGTACAGTCCACTCATCCACAGCATTGGGTGGTCCCGCAGCATCGGGCACCGCTTCAAACGCTCTGGTCCGTCTCTCTATCTATCCATCTATTTATCTATCCATCCATCACCGCTTCACACGGTCCTGTCCGTCTCTCTATCTGTTCATCTATTCATCCATCCATCACTTCTTCAAATGCTTTGTGTTTAAATGCTTCATCCATCCATCCATCATCTGTCCATCTGTCTATCCATCCATCCATCACCACTTCAAATGCTCCTGTCCGTCTCTCTATCTGTCCATCTGTCTATCCATCCATCCATCACCGCTTCAAACGCTCCTGCCCGTCTTTTTATCTGTCCATCTATTCATCCATCCATCACTGCTTCAAATGCTATGTTTAAAGGCTTCATCCATTCATCCATCTATATCCATCCATCTATCCATCCATCCATCTGTCCATCACCACTTCAAACACTCCAGTCCGTCTAAACTCTTCACCCATCCATCCATCACCGCCTCTCTATCTATCTGTCTATTTATCCATCCATCCATCACCACTTCAGATGCTCTGGTCCGGTCTGTCTATCTGTCCATCTATTTATCCGTCCATCTATCCATCCATCTATCTGTTACCGCTTCAAACACTCTGGTCCGTCCAGTCACACATATTTTTATCTATCTATCCATCCATCACCGCTTCAAGCACTCTGGTCCATCTAAATGCTTCACCTATCCATCCATCGCCCCTTCAAAGGCTCCGGTCTGACTATCTATTTATCCATCCTTTTATCCATCCATCCATCACCGCTTCAAATGCTCCGGTCCGTCTATCTATCCATCTATCTATCCATTCATCCAACCATCACCGCTTCAAATGCTCTGGTCCATCTCTCTATCTATCCATCTATTTATCAATCCTTCCATCACCGCTTAAAATGCTCCTGTCTGTCTCTCTATCTATCCATTTATTTATCCATCCATCCATCCATCACCGCTTCAAACGCTCCGGTCCGTCCGTCTATCCATCTATCTTTTTATCCATCCATCCATCACTGCTTCAAACACTCTGGTCCATCTAAATGCTTCACCCATCCATCCATCGCCACTTCAAACGCTCCGGTCCGTCTCTCTATCTTTCCATCTGTTTATCCATCCTACCATCACTGCTTCATAAGCTCTGGTCTGTCTGTCTATCTATCCATCCTTTTATCCATCCATCCATCACCGCTTCAAACGCTCCAGTCCATCTATCTATCCATCTATCTATCCGTCCATCCATCCATCCATCACCGCTTCAAACGCTCTGGTCCATCTCTCTGTCTATCCATCTATTTATCCATCTGTCCATCATCTCTTCAAACGCTCCTGTCTGTCTCTCTATCTATCCATTTATTTATCCATCCATCCCTTCAAACCCTTTAGTACGCCTAAACACTTCACCCATCTATCCGTCACTGCTTCAAATGCTCCGGGTCGTCTATCTTTTTATATTTGTGTATTTATCCATCCATCCATCACCGCTTCAAAAGCTCCAGTCCATCTGTCTCTCTATCCATCTATTCATTCATCCATCCATCACCGCTTGAAACGCTCTGGTCCATATCTCTATCTATCCATCTACTCATCTATCCATTCATCACCGCTTCAAATACTCCGGTCTGTCTCTCTATTTATCCATCTATTCATCCATCCATCCATCACTGCTTCAAATGCTCTGGTCTTTCTCTCTGTCTAAACGCTTCACCCATTGTGGTAAATGATTATTGGTGAATACTGTTAAATGTACATTATTGGGAGAAAAGTGAACACTGAACTTGTTATTGCCTAGTGATGTGGAACCTCTGCTGTAGGTGCAGGACGATCCTTATAGAACAGTAGAATAAAAACAGCATTAGAGGAGTGAGATCTGGCTGGTGTTAATAATGTTTTTGTGTTTGGTACAGAAGTGGTTAAGAAGCTGGATGGTCAGGTAGACGCCCCGGGACAGCTGTTCACAAAGGTGAGACCCTGCAGATACACAGACTGTCAGAATGGTGTTTAAAGGGGAATTCCACCAATTATTCTCCATTTCTTAGTGTTTGAGATGTAAACCGTGTGTGTTCAGTGTGTGGAGGCGAATGGAACATAAATCCAGCCGTTTTATTCACTGTCAACCCCCAGTGAAGATCCACGTATCTCTGAGTTTTTATATGGATGTTGGTGATGGTAAAATAGTGAATCTGAACTTTTCTTTGGGGACTATTTTGCCTCACGACGCCCTGCATGTATCCCTCCCCCATGGATGGGTTTAGTTTTAGTTTAGTTTTAAGCATTTGATGGAATAACTTTCTGTGAGGGAGATATTAGAGGCAGACGTCTGGTTCCATTCCCCTCCACTGTGTAATTGAATAAGCCTTTTTAAATGCTTACAGAGGTTTATATTGTGAAATGTTTATATAGGTGTCATGGAGCTTTATGTACGACTGCTGTTCCGTAAAACGCTACATAAATATCTGTGTAGGAGATAGAAGGAAGTAATGATGTTACCATGGATGTTTTAAAAAATCCTAATGTCCTTATTACAGTGGTCAGAGACTGCCCAGGTATTTTGTGTAATTAGTGATTAAACTGGTCCCAGTTCCTGACTGGTGAGTTCTGAAATCTGGAGAGTCTCCTGTTCAGACGGGGCTGCTGTGGGTGTTTCTGCTGTGTTAATACTTTCTTACACAGCTGTGTTTCCAAACGGTGGATGCTGGATTGGATCAGTGGAGGGACGGAGCGGCGCTCTGTTCATTATAGAAACAGAAACTCAGTTCACAGTTTAGATCCTTATTTCTCCAAAACATCACAATAAAATCACTGCTAGATCTTCTCACAGCTTCTCATGTGACGTCTTTATTTTCTGCACCAGATTATGGAGAGTTGGATCAATAAGAGTATTAATAAGTATCGATAAGCAGTATTAGTATTAATATCAGTATCGGTACAGTCATAACCAAACTCTATGTGTAACTTCCAATTACAGATGCAGGTTTGTTGTAACAGTAGCCACACATTCTACACACATCTCTGCTAGAACAGTCATCACATGTACAGTTTTATTTTAGTTTATTTGGTTTTTAAGCTGTATGTTTTTGTGTTTGGCTCTATAGCAGAGTGGTTAAGTCACGTACACTCTGTGTTAATGAGAAGTTTATGTCCGACATCACAGCCCTTAACAATGTGTTCATCACAGAGACTCGTAACTAAATTTGATTAGTGTGTGTGTGTGTGTGTGTGTGTGTGTGTGTGTGTGTGTGTGTGTAGGTGAAAGATGTGGATCAGAGTGGGGAGTGGTTTAAAGATGGGATGAAGTTGGAGGCCATCGACCCCCTCAATCTCTCAGCCATTTGTGTCGCCACCGTCAGGAAGGTGAGGACTCGCTCCGGGTTCATGTTTTTGTTTGTTTTTGGGAGTTTTGGTGTCAATGTGTTTCATCTCATTTCTTATTCATTTCAGTACAGCTCCTTATTTTAATCCTGTTATTTAAATAGACAGATTTTAAAATGTTATTTAAAATGTACTATCAAACATGCTAGTTAGTAATGTTATTTATGTTGTTAGTTTGGCTAGTAGAAGTGATGGAACTGTGCAAGAGTGTTTTATGCTTTAGTTATATACATATTTATATAAACAAAGTGATCAGCCATAACACCAACCTAATATTTTTGGTCACCCTCCCGCCCCCAAATTAAGATAAGATAAGATAAGATAAACCTTTATTAGTCCCACAAGTGGGTAATTCACATAGCTACGGCAGAAAGTGGACAGTACAAAGGTAAGAGCAGCAAAAAGTGGCAAAACAATAGATACAAAAACAACTAATACAAAATATAAAAAATATAAATTAGCTCTGACCCATCAAGATCTGGACTACACAAGAACCTCTGAAGGTCTGTAAGCTGTGAGGTGGTTCCTCCATGGATCGGACTAGTTTGTCCTACAGAAGCTCGATCGGTTTGAGAATCTGTGGGGAATCTAGAGGCACCTTGAGCTCTTGAGCAGGGTCAGGGGCATTATCCTCCTCATTTGGTGGTGGAGAGGGGTCAGCATGGGTACTCTGACAGGTCTGCAGCTACACAGCCCCATACGCAGCAGGGGGCGCTGCACTGTGTGTTCTGAGCCCTTTTTATCAGAGCAGCGTGAACTTCTTCAGCAGTTTGTTCTACAGCAGATCTTCTGTGGGATCAGACCAGACGGCCTGGTCTTCGCTCCTCACAACCATTAGTGAACCTCAGGGGTCCAGAACTTTTGGTAGGTTCTGACCACTGCACACAGAGAACCCCCAACAAGACCTGCCTTGTTGATGTCGTCCAGTCGTCACTGTTTGGTTTTTCTCAAAGTGTCTCAGATCAACTTCAAGAACTGACTAATTACTCACTGAAGAATAGGAGACACTGGAACTGGGGGCAGCTGGTAGCCTAGTGGCGTTCGCCCTGCGATCCGGAAGTCATGGGTTCGATTCCCAAGACCGCTAGGCACCTCTGAGGTACCCCTGAGCAAGGTACCGTTCCCACACACTGCTCCCCGGGCGGCGTGTTCCTGGCTGCCCGCTGCTTCACTTGGTGAATGTGTTAAATGGGTTTGATGCAGAGGAAGAATTTCGTGCTGTTCACACTGTGTGCTGTGGTGTGTTCACGTATGACTGAATGATCACTATCAGTGAGGACAGTTACGCTGTCCTGGACACTGATGGTTGTGACATCCCGGGAGACTGAACTTGCGATACTCTGAAGACCTGAAGACGGGAAGACATCGATAGTCTTCAAGAGCCTTCCAGCTAAATTCTTGATTTTTCCTTTTTAACAGCATATGGTAAAGATTTCCGGAGCTCCGAAAGGCTCGATGCTGTTCACTGTAAGGGAAAGACGCAGGTATCAGTGAGTGGGAAGATTCTGAAATGTATGGTGATTTTAGAGGGCAGATTTCAGAGATCTTGTACCTCCAGGTCTGCCCCTGCTGCAGACTACTTGAACGCTGATGTGCCGACGTGGGATATTTGTGCATAAACATTTATAAAATGCAGTGATTGGGACTAAGATCTATCTGGATTAAGGATACAGTCATGTGAAAAATTAGGATAATTTATGAAAGCCTGTGTGTTTTTGTAACATTCTTGGACACATGGATATTTAATCTCAATTGTAACAATACTGGGACATTCAAGTAATATAACTAAACAAAGACTTTTCAAAATCTTGTGTAAAATGTAATTTTACAAAAATGCAATTTCTGGTGAGGAATAAATCAGGACTCCCCCACATTTATTCCCACTTAAAATGGCTCGTATCACACACAGGTGCACACGATTAGATCGTCGTTACTCAGCGTTTTGAAGGAGTCTTGCCCTGTTTAAACCTCAGACTTTTAGTTTGGTGTGCTCCTGACTGTTGAAGTGAGAGTGAACACCATAGTGAGATTGAAAGAGCTGTCTGAGGCCTTCAGAAAGAAGACTGAAGCAGCTTATGAGTCTGGTAAGGGATTTCAAAAGATCTCAAAAGAATTTAAAATCAGCCATTCCACTGTCTTGAATATAGTCTACAAGTGGAGGACTTTCAAAACAACTGCCAGCGTGCCCAGGTCTGGCGGTCCAAGCAAGTTCACCCTGAGCGGAGACCGCAAGATCCTAAAAGAAGTCTCCAAAAACCCTAAAATGTCATCACTGGACCTACAGCAGGCTCTTGCTACTGTTGATGTGAAAGTGGATGCGTCTACAATCAGAAAGAGACTGGACAAGTTTAACTTGCGTGGGAGGTGTGCAAGGAGGAAACCTTTGATCTCATGAAGGCCAGACTGAAGTTTGTCAGCGAGAACATAGACAAAGACCAGGACTTCTGGAATAATGTTCTTTGGACTGATGAGTCTAAAACTGAATTATTTGGACACTAGAACAGAGAACATGTTTGGAATTCCAAGAAAAGAACCTCATACCGGCTGTGAAGTGTGGAGGTGGAAGTGTCATGGTTTGGGGATGCTGTGCTGCAGCAGGACCTGGCCAGCTCACCATCATGGAATCCACCATGAATTCTACCGTGTTTCAGAGGGTGCTTGAGGAACATGTGAGACCATCTGTAAGAAAATTAAAGCTGAAGTGGAACTGGACCCTGCAACATGACAATGACCCAAAACATACCAGTAAAGCCAAGAAGGACTGGCTAAAAACTAAGAAATGGAGAGTCCTGGAATGGCAAAACCCAGATCTTCATCCCATTAAGATGCCGTAGATGCAAGAAACCCCTTAAACATCTCACAGCTTAATAAATTCTGCATTGAGGAGTGGGCCGAACATTCCTCAGACCGATGTCAGAGACTGGTAGACGGCTACGAGAAGCGTCTCACTGCAGTAATTTCAGCCAAAGGGGTAACACTGGCTATTTTTCCTCAGTTAGAATACGCATTTTTGTTGATGTCTTTTGTTTAACGAGTGAAACAAGGTTAACTTTTGTTGTTTACCTGGAATTAAATCACTCTCTTTTCCAGAGATTAATCTATCTAATCTAACAAGATTAGACATCGACATGTGAACATTTCTTAATATTTAATAAATATTTAATAGGTTGTCTTAATTTTTTCACGTGACTGTATATGACATCTGTATCTATAAGCTGTCAGATGTGGATGTGTATCACCTCAACAGTCTCCAAATATCAGCTTGAAATATCGGTCAAATCTAAACACCTGTTCGATACTGATACTAATTTCTCAAGCAAATATGGCTCAGCAGCCGCTGGTGTGTAATCGGTCTGCTCGGTCTTTCTCAGGTTCTGGCGGACGGGTACCTCATGATCGGGATCGATGGCTCGGAGGCAGCGGACGGTTCGGACTGGTTCTGTTACCATAGCACCTCCCCCTCCATCTTCCCCGCTGGTTTCTGTGAAATCAACACCATCGAGCTCACGCCGCCCCGCGGTACAACTCCAAACGCACACACTGGAGCTGCACAGTTCAGACAGAATATCAGTATTGCGATTTTACTGCTACATATTGTGATTGTGCGGCCTTTCAAGATATTAAAGGGCTCTTAGCATCACTTTTCCGGAATTAAAAAGGCTGTAAAAATTGTTTCAAATGGTACATTTACTCCCCCATCCATACAGTCCGTATATGGAAAATAAGCAACAAAAACAGTCCGATTTCAAATCAGTTTTTGTGATGTCACAAAACCAACACATTTAAATATATCTCCTTATTCTGGCTATAGGAGTTTAGTCTCGCCCATTCAAGCACCAACACCTTTAACGGTTAAAAATTAGACTTTTGTTGGATTTCATGAAGACCTCGATTCATCAGAATCCCCAGTAACTCACCTGGAGCTGTGATTGGTCACCCTGTCAGAAACACTGTGATTGGTTAGAGGCTCATTTGCATATTTTAGTCTTCTGTGAGATCAGTATAGCAGAGACCGATATCACAGTAGTGATTAGCAGATGATTTCTTGCGCAGCTCTAGAGGTCAGGAACGCCCCCATGTGATGTCAGTGAGCCTGGAAGAGGTTTTATTTGTCCGGCGTGTCAGAATGTGGGCAGGTCCAGTCTTTCACACAGCTTTACAGCGTCAGGGGTCAGTTCAGGAATGACCTTAGCAATTCCAAATCATTCGATCGATCATTTTCACTCGGAGGCACAATGTAGCCAAGCATTTACAGCACATAAAGGGACTGAAAAATATTAAAAATGGAGTTTAATTAACGTACAACATCACAGCTAAAAAGAAAACAATTGAATAGAAATAAATACTATGATACAATGATTGAATAAAATAATGAAAATTAAAATAATGAAAGAAAAATCATTTTGTGCAATTTATTTGGATTCATTTATTTGGTTTCCTGATGTTCCAGTTGAGTTCCGTTTCCTTTCGGCTGCATACGATTCCACTTCTGATTCCAGTTCCAGGAATTGTAATTTACCATAAATTCTCAGTCCAGTTCCTGAACGACCGGCGCAGGTGTGTTGCTCCCCGCAGATGTGCTGTGATGTGTATATATATATTTATATGTGATATATATATATATATATATATATATATATATATATATATTACGTACAGTGCACTCTACAATTATT
>JBBPCZ010096868.1:0-11102 GCA_037974445.1 Brycinus macrolepidotus
CCAGATGATCAGGTGGTGATCAGTATACTGGTGGTGCTGAATGCTGAGTGGTTGGAACTCCTTTATCTAGGCTTCTTATATCTTTAGGCACTTTGCAGTAAAACATTTGTTCACATTTCTTTAATTTAATCTACTCAATATGCCAAAGATAAGACAGTTTGACAGAAAATAGTGTTTTGGAACCAACAAGGTGATTCAAAGCAAAATATAAAGAAATGAGGGGTGGCTCAAGTACTGTATATGTAATCTGGTGCAGGTAGCCTGCAAGAGGAGGATATATGGAATCATACTGCATTATATTGCCTTGCAATCTTTGCCTATAGTAACTTGTTGAGAAACATACTTAAGGTTGAGACAGTGTCAGATAACTTAAAATGCTGCCTGTGTAGAAAGACCCCTACCTGTTGCATGCTAACGATATTTCTTGAAACCGTCTGGCTGCAGGAGGCCATCCAGCAACTGGAGGAAGCTCTGCGCCAAACTAAAGGAGAGATGTCCCGTCACCTGCGCGAGTACCAGGAACTTCTCAACGTCAAGATGGCCCTGGACATCGAAATCGCTGCCTACAGGTCAGAAAGACCTTCATCTCCACATTGCTTTTGGGTCCAGCCTCTTTAACTCATCAGCGGGGCGTTTTTTTTAACAGTTCTACCCATTGCTGTGTGAGCCACACTAAAATTCAACAATCCGTTACTTTGTGTTGTGGATTGTTCTTGTATTCGCTCCGGTTGCGCCGCCTGACTGCAGAGCAGCTAAACATCTCCTCGTCAGTGAGACGATGTTCACCTCGATGCTGGTGCCACTCGTTTGACTTTGCTATGGTTACAGTGCCATAGTAGTTATGTATGAATATGCAGGGACAGTAAATTATTGATAAGGACGCTTTATAAAGGCTTTCAACCAAAACAACAGCCTGGCAGGGACGATTTCTTTGACGTCTGTCATTTGTACTCAGTAGTTCCGCAAAATGTAAAGATAATCCATGGCAACACTTCACAAACTGAAGGTGGAGGTCTGAAGCATTTGTGTCCATTAATTAGGAGTCATGTCAGTAGAAGTCAGATGATTTAGTCTGGGGTTAGTGTTCTGACGGACTCTGACGTCTGGTGTTGTGTGATGGGGAAGTCCTAACTTGTGGGTGTAGTTGGAGAAAGATTGAGAAAAATGGTGCAATCTAAAATAATATTTAAATGTTTGTTTGAAGATTCAGGTTCTCCATCATAGAAAAGAACAATTAAATCATGTAAAAGACCATTTAAGCCTTTAATTGGAGTCCATAAAGGAAAAAAAAACATTTGGAAACCCTGTTTCTGTTCTGTAGTGTGGATGGGGACAGCCAAGATCTCAGGCCTCTGATTGTAATGCGATCCGATCCCAAACACATTCAGAACAGAGGGGGAGTCATTTAAATTTTTGTGTATATTAATGCATTTTGTATTCACTGAAAACAATGTAAAAAAGCTAAGTAATATAGAAAATGTTTTAATAACAATGTAAAACTGCTTCTGTAGAGGGAAAACTCTAATTTAGACAGAAAACTGTTTGAAAACTATAGTAAAACACTAACGTGGAGGAAAAACATTTTGAAACTCATGAAAAAAATAAGGTTAATTTGCATGAATTTACATGTTTTCAAATATACTTTTGGAATTATTGCACATCATTATTACTGTACTGTGTAGTGAAAACAAGGTCTAAATCTCTCTCTGTCTCTCTCTCTCTCTCTCTCCCTCTCTCTCACTCCCTCTCTCTCTCGCTCTAAAGGAAGCTACTGGAGGGTGAGGAAACCCGTCTGAGCTCAGTGGGCGGGGCTTTGCTCCAGACCGCCTACCCGACGAGCATCGCCTACATGACGAGCCGCTCCTTCACTCTGGGCGCTTACAGGAAGGGCGTGGCCAAACCTGCGGAGGAAGAAGAGGAGGAGGCGGAGCCTGAGGAGGCTGAGGAGAAAGAAGAGGAGGAAGAAGAAGGAGCGGGGGAGGAGGGAGAAGGAGAAGCAGAAGGAGAAGAAGAAGGTGAAGGTGAAGCAGAGGAGGGAGAAGAAGAAGGAGAGGGAGAGGGTGAAGACGAAGGAGAGGAAGAAGCAGAGGTAGAAGCAGAAGAAGGAGGAGAAGAAGAAGCTGAAGAAGGAGGAGAACAAGAAGAGGCTGAGGAGGAGGAGGCGAACGGAGAGCAGGTGGAGGAAGAGGAGGAGGAGAAGAAGGAGGAGAAAGTAGAGAAAGAAGAGAAACAGGAGAGGAAGGAGAAGAAGAAAGAGCCAGAGGAGGACAAGCAGAAAGAGAAAGAGAAAGAGAAGGAGAAAGAGAAAGAGAAGGAGACAGAGAAAGAGAAGGAGACAGAGAAGGAAACAGAGAAGGAGAAGAAAAAGAGCGAGAGCAACAACAAGGCGGAAAGCAAGAGCGAAAAGGTGGAAAATAGCAAAGGAGAGAAAGGTTCCGCAGCCAAAAGCAAGTAGAGGAACCAGCTTTCTCCAACCACTGCTGTCCTTCACACACTCCTCCTCCAGACTTCTCCTCAACCTCCTCTGTGGATCTCACACACACATACATTCACACACACATACACACTCACACACTCCTGCACGCATGCACCTCATCACCTGTTCGCCATCTTCCATCTGGACACAGTTGGGTTTACAAACTATCTAGTACACCCTCTCAAAAATGGGTTCTTCCAAGGGTTCTTCAGTAAAGTGAACGATCATGGTGTCCACCTGAAGGCTTAAACCATCCTTTGCATGGATTGATGCTTCTTCTCTATGATGGAGAATCTGTTGCATATGAATCTTCAGGCAGCCTCTATGGCATCAAAAAGGGTTCCACTAGAACCTTTTTTGGTACTGTGTATGTTGTTAAAAAATAGGGTGCCATTATTTTTGGGCGATGCGAAAGAAGGACCACAAAAACAGCTTTCATCGGAAGGTTCTTTGGAGAACAAATTCTGTAAATGCCTGAGAACCTTTAAATTGGTTTATGTTATGGTTAAGGTTCTTCACACTTGCAAATCTCTTTTTCAAGCATAGTTCTTGAATGGTTCTTTAGGGAACCAAAAGTAGTTTATCTGTGTTGTTACTTCGATGAAAAAACATGTTTGGTTCCCTAAAGAATCACATGTGAAGAAAAGAACCTCAGATCTCTTCAGTGGCTTTGGAACTTAACGTTATGGGAAGGTTCTTTAAACTATTAAAATTCACTTCACACTTCTTTAGATCTTCAAACATGGCTCTTTACGGGCCCTAAAGTGGTTGTTCTATGGCTGTGCTTGACGGAGGACCACATTTGGTTCCCTACAGAACCACAAGAGCATGCCAGAGAAGCCTTGAACAGTTGCAGAACCTTTACATTATGTGAAGGTTCTTTGAACTTTAAAAATGTTCCGCACAGTTGCTATTGTTTTTCAAATGTTATTCACACTTACAAATTTTCTTCTTCACGGAACCAAAAGTGGTTATTCGAAGGCATCATTTTTCTAAAGAACAATGTTGGAAGACGAGATTTACCTGAAAACCCTTAAAACTGATATAGAACCTTCTTTAAACCTTTTAGAGGTTATTCACACTTACAGATCTCAAGTGGTTCTTCTATGGCATCGTCCAAAGAACCCTTGGTTGCACTGGTTTCTTAAAAGGATAGAACCCATTTTGGTGAGGGCGTACAAGGTACAGTGGGCACAAACAGCAACAGACAGTTTCGTCCACAGCAGAACCTCCTCCATGGTGAACGAACGGACCCGTCGAAGAAGATGCAGGTAGTTCCTGCACTGAGCACATCCTAGACACTTTAGGGACCACAAACAGACGCTTGAATGTTCAACGAGGAACGAAGGGAGAGCCTTAACATGACAACAGTGGACGAGAATGTCGCCTGGAGACCACAGTGCCCAGTCACTTCTTTCATGTGCCATTATTCCCCAGAAGAAGCTGCGAGAAGGTGAGGGTGATCCCCCAAGGCTCGATGAATGGCGAAGGTTGGCCGGATCCACTGACCTCCAGACGAACTGTCCTGTCCCGGTTCCAACTTTACGGTGCTATTAGTTTTAAACAGCAAGTTGGACACTGATGGGTTCAAGTGGAGAAATTCAAGTGCTCCATGGAGGTCTTCGGCCAGCCAAGAAATCAGACTCCCCCAGAACTCACCACTTGCACCCCAACATCTAACCCATCTTCAGATGCAAAGAATCAAAATCCACCCCAGGATTTGGTTCCAACTTCTCTAGTTGGAGAAGCTGAGGCATCCCGGCAGTTGGAACCAAATCATGGAATGGATTTTGACTCTTTAGATCTGAAGTTGGGCTTGAAGTTGTCACAACTTCTACCCTGTTTTCAGGTCCAGAGAGTCAAAATCCACCCCAGGATATGGTTCCAACTTCTCTAGTTTGTTCGAACCAGCAGATGAGGCATCCTGGCAGTTGGAACCAAATCCTGGAGTGGAGTTTGACTCTCTGGACCTGGATTGCCCACTTCTGGTCTTCAGTAACTCTAGAATAGCTGGACGCACCTGATTGTTTCCTTGGGCAGCAAAACTGCCCGAGTTCATTCCTTCCATCCGTTTACTGAGACACTGAATGCTTTAATCTACTTTGCCACACCATCGATTTCCATAACCAGCACTTAGTCTTCCATATTTTTTTGCAGTTGTCACCGCACCTTTAGGAATAATCGAGGAGGGCCTTTTTGGAGTGAAGGTTTGAGAGACGTTTGTGCATTTTGCATCCAATGAAGTCCCTCCAGGAATGAAACATTTAGAGATTATAAAGACTTTAAACTGAGCGCTGCTATTTATCCTCCTGCTACTTTTGTGTTGGGACAAAATCCTCCTCTCGACTGGTTCAGTCTCAGCAGATCTTCTGTTCGTCTACAACAGTTGGTCTTCATCAAGTGGGCCAAATATTGCTGCTGTGGAAAATAGAGCATTGTATTTAGGTCAAACTCAATGAATGGCCCAAGAAAATGTCTTGAACTCCCCATAATTTCTTCACATTTTACTTCCAAACAGCCAGTTTAATGTAGTCTTGAGGAATTAGTCTTGAATAAGACAGTTTGACAGAAAATTGTATTTTTGCACCAACAAGGGGATTCAAAGCAAAATATGAAGAAACGAGGGGTGGCTCAAGACAGTAATGTAGGTAGCTTGTCGCATTTTCAAACCGTCAGGGATGAACGGATGAACAAATGAACATTTTCAGTTATTTTTTGGAGTTTATTATGTCACAGGATAGTATTGTCAGGCCAAATTCCATAAGATACATTGATTACTGAGTTAAATCCAGGGGTTAAATTGGGCCTATGCTCTTCTGTGTCATCAGGTGATGCTTAGCCCCAGTTTCTTCAAAGAATGTTTGTATTTTTATGCTTTTCTGATTCTTATTAATTGAAACAATGACTTAAACATTTATGGCTGCTCTCTGATGCCCACAAATTATAAACAATATTCTGAAAAATAATTTTTTGGAAAGTGACGGAGCAAAACTTTGAGGGATAGTGGTTTACAGCCCCACCCCCGTCGACAAAAGGTAAAAATCTCAACCCCTCAAAACCCCCCATTATTCAAAATTCTATAAAAATAATTTGCTTCCTCTCCATACACCTGTGTAACCATGGCAACCCTGAAACCATAGAGACTCCCTCACATTACGAATCCCAATTTAACCCCGGTTGAATCTTTTTGTTGGCCGTAGAGGCTTTCTCGCAGTTTGGGCCTCTGGTTGTAGAAGGTCAGGAACCTCTCCACCACTATGAAAATTACTCATATGTTACTCATATGTTCTTAAAATATTGCAGAATGTAAATATATGGTAATACAGTTTCATGTGTGTGTGGGTTGCTGAATGTTTTCTCTGCTCTAACACACCTGGACTAACCCAGCAGCGGCTCAGGAGGTCCTTCACGAGGTCCAGCATAGGAGTTAGAGCAGATAAAACACTCTCCACCCCCAGAGCTGAGAACGTGGCTCTAAAGTGATCTGTGAACGTCAAAGCTACACCGACCTGTTCTTTCAATTTGCACGTGTGCTTCAGTCATCAGGAGCCTGTATGTGTGTGTGTGTGTGTGTGTGTTGGGTGTCTGCAGACCTCCTTTTGTGAGTGTTTTAGTGAATCTCAGGATCAGGAGGGTCTCTGGGCGTGTGAGCGGTGGTGGGTGGTGGGAGGGGGAGACGTTGTTATATTTTTTCTCTGCTACATGATGACATCATCAAAATTAAGACGTTTTAGAGGTAGGTGTAACAGACAGGGAGTATCTTTATTTGGAACAGTCCACTGTCCCAAATAAAGACACTGTCAAAATAAAGGTAAAGGGGGCATTGGGCTGACACTCTTATCCAGAGCGATTTACAGTCATTAGTTACAGGGACAGTCCCCCTGGAGATACTGAGGGTTAAGTGTCTTGCTCAAGGACACAGTGGTAGAAAGTAGGGGGTTTGAACCTACAACTTTATGGTCATCAGGTTCACAGGCAGGTGTTTTACCCACTAGAACTACTACCACCCTACAGTCAAAGACACATAAAAAAGAAACATAAAAAATGACTGGGAAATGAGTTTAAAGGCAGTAGTAGACTAGTAAATTAGGACAGAAAAAGGATACTTTCTAATACCCAAAGTCAAATTGAATGTTTTCAAAGTGAAAATAAGTTTCCTTAACAAAGATATACCAACAAATACATATATTTATAAAATGTGCCCTAACATTTAACATAATTCTCAACAGATAATGCTAAATATCAGTGTTTTTTTTTTTGCATTTACATGCCCAAATGTTTGCATTTCCCAGTAAGTGAGAGTTAATGAGTTCAGAACAATCTACAGGTGTGCGTGATAAGGAGTGGGCGGAGTCAGGGCAGAGCTAGAGCTGATAAGAGTGAAGCTAAACTGAGTTTTTGAACTATATCCCCCTAACAGCAAACAAAAGTCTTATATTTTCATTGAAGATTAATGGAAAACAAGATTTTTTTTCTTTTAACTTACATAATTTGGTAAGTCCTGTTTAATCTGACCAGGGATGTGAGGAAATAAGATGATAAAAGGTTAATTTTTTATTTCTGGCTTCTCTTATCTCACTTTAAATGTAACTGAAGGCCAAATTTGCACTGAAATATTGCTCTTATGTAGCACCAAACACTCCTTGACTGCTAACATCGCCCCCTTGTGGAGGATCTTCAGCCTGCTAAACATGAGTGAGTGAATTACAGTGTTTAGAGAATGTAAAGTGATGTAAATTTAAAAAACACACCTATGTCTTAAACTATAGGACTTTAGACATGTGCCTCGGACAGTTTAACACTTATAAATGCCTTTAATTGTGAGGACTTGCAGTCCTGAGTGGCTGAATGTGTGTTTTTGTACGTTTCTATGGGTTTGTTTTGACTCTGAGGTGTTTTTAGGGCACTGTGAGAAAGTCAGCATCCTCTTTAACGTCAGCTGGACACGATGGGTCGGTCCCTTCACTGTCCCTGCAGGTGACAGGTCAGAAGGAAGGTAGATAGTAGATAAAGAATTGTGTTCGAGAGCTGCAGCCTTAGATAAGGATGCCCATGGTTTATAGGGACAAGGCCCACACACTAATGATAACTCCATATAAAAACAGAATGTAATGGAATACGTTATCAATGTTGCTGTTTTCTTCCGCCAAAAAAAGTAGTTCCAGCAGCTTAGACTTAAATCAGCCTGTGTTGTTTCTCAGCAACCTGTGATGAAGCTAGAAAAAAGTGGTAAAAATTTATTTTCTTGGATTGTATGTTCAATTACAAAAGAAAAAATTTGATTAAAATAGTGCAAAATAAAAAAGGCCAGTTGAAAAAAAGCAGTACGTGGGGGGAAAAAATCAGAGAGATTGTGCAGTCGGGACAAATTTGTTCGATATAATTCCTGCCCACACTGCAAAAATCAGGACTGTAAAAGAAAAGTAAAACAAGAAAAGAAGTCGAATTTGTACCATAATATCACTTTTAGTGGCAAATAATTTTTCATTTAAGACCCAGGTCTCCAACCTTCCTTCTGAAGATCTGCTCTCCAGCTGAGTTCAGATTCTGCATCTACCATGCTGGCCCCGCCCACTTAATTACCTCTCCAGCCAATAGGGAGCTTCTAAAGAAACTAATTAGTTGCAGATCGTGGTTGGAACTGGATTTCTCAGGAAGGTGGATCTCCAGGATCAGGGTTGGAGACCACCACTGTGCAGATGTTTTAGTGAGTGGGCGAGCGAGAGTGAGAGAGTGATATAAAGCCCTTATGATGGCTGAAGCACATCGTCTCTGATTCTGACTGAAGTGTGAGGTGGACCAGCCGTCAGGAGGATGATTTTTAAAATTTTTTTTTTTGCCTTTTGCATGGTCTGATCCTCAGAGCTCGGCGAAATACGGCAGGACGGGATCGATTTGCTTGTTGTGTCTGTACGAAAATAATGTATGTACTGTAAATGCCTTAATAATGAGAGAAATGCGTTAAAACAAAAAGAGTCCTTGCACTTTTCTGCATCGTCACACTGTTTCACAGAGGGTTGAGGGGAGGCGACACCATACCAAGCATCTGCTGATCTACTGCGACCCCTAGAGCTGCTATCTCCATATGGTGGTCTTCTCAAACCAAATAAAGCCATTTATCAACCAAAACCAGAGCCCGCCTAACTTTCTGAGCCACTCCAGTGTGTGGTGTTTACTGTGTGGTCTTGTACTTTGTGTGTGTGTGTGTGTGTGTGTGTGTGTGTGTGTGTGTGTGAGAGTGTATTTGCATGGGGAAAGCTTAATTAATAACAATAAAAATAGTAAAAAATAATAAACGATTGCCATAATAAGCACATTAATAATATTAACACAATAATGTTAATATTAAATGCAATTATAAATACAGTTAATTAACAATAATAAAATAATCAAATGCAATGTCACAATAATAAACTAAAAATAAAGCATTTTTTTTTCACTGCTACTACTAAAAATAATAGTAATTATCATTATTATTATTTACAAAATAAACTGAATATCCTTACAGCTGACTTTTGAATTGAAATTTTACAATTAAATATAAGAAAAGAAATGTCAGATTGATAGATAGATAGATGGATATGTGGATAGATGGACAGGTGAATGAATTTAATGATGAACAACAAACAGGACATTATTATTATTATTATTAATATTATTATTATATACACTGGAAATTGAATCTCCTTCCAGCTGACTTTAAGTGTAAATATAAGAAAACCTCTTTGTATATGTATATATGTATATATGGATTAGATGGATGAATAATTGGACAAATTAATGACTGAATTAATGTATTACCGAGCACTTAATACAGTAATAACCTCAAACACACACACACACACACACACACACACATAGTCTCTGTGTGTGGGCAGACTTTCAGAAGGAAGGTCATTGAGAGCCTTCGTCCAGCATTAATCCAGCTCAGAGTGAGGTGTAATTATGTGGGGGGGCGGGGGTGGTCTGTGGTCCTGCCGCGGTTTCAGTGGCTCTGATTTATGCTCTTATTCCGGCTGGTCCTGCGGGTGTGTGGAGAGACGGGTCATTTTAATTATGCATGAAGCTCCTAAACAGCCGGAGTGCTGACGACATCTCTCCTCATCTCTCCCCATCCGGACGGAGCGAATGAAGAGAGGCTCTGCTGGGATCCATCAAACTCCCTCTGCCTCAGTAACCCTGAACAAACCTGCACACACCTGCAGAAATCTGTGTACCCTCCAACAAACCGGCATAAAGAGTATGACCCTCTGTAAACCAGTGAAAACATACATAAAGCTTTAAAAATGTATATGAACATGTGTGAAGCTGAAAAACCAGCACAAACCTTAATAACCTGCATAAATCCCAGAATAAACCTGCTCAAACCGGTATAAATATTAATAACTTGCGGTTAACTTGTATAAGCCTGTTTAAATGAGTGTACACCTATACCGAAGTGTTAACCTGTTTAAAATCTGAATAAACCAGTACAAACCCGTATAAACCAGATTAAACCTGTACTGTTTAGTGTAAACTTGTATAAACCTGCATAAAGCTGTACAGACCAGAGTAAACCTGTATAGATCACTGTAATCCTTTATAAACCAGTGTAAACCTTTTTAAACTTGCATAACCCTGTATAAACCTGTATAAACCTGTGTGAACATGTATACAGAACAGTGTAAACTTGTACAACCCTGCATAAACACGTATAGGCCAGTGTAAACCTGTGTAGACCAGTGTAAGCTTGTATAAACCAATATAAACCTGTATAGACCAGTGTAAATCTTTATGAACCAGTTTAAACCTGTATGGACCAGTGTAAATCTTAATGAACCAGTTTAAACCTGAATAGACCAGTGTACATCTTCATAAGACAGTGTAAACCTGTATAGACCAGTGTAACGCTTTATAAACCACTTTAAACCTGTATAAACCAGTGCAAACCTGTATAGACCTGTATAAACCTGTACAGACCAATGTAAACCTGGGTAAACGTGTCAAAACCATCACAAACTTGTATAAACCAGTGTAAATTTATATAGACCAGATTAATCCTGTTTCAGCCTACATAAACTGATACAAACCAGATAAACCTGCAGAAACCTGTATAAACCAGCGTAAACCTGTATAAACGTATGTAAATCTGAACAGATTTCAGTGCAAATCTCTTTAAATCAGTTTAGACCTTTATAAACCAGTTTAAATTGGAATAAACCAGTGAAAACCTTTATAGACCTGCACACACTTGTATTGGTCGATGTAAACTTGTATAAACCAGTGGAACTTGTTAAAACCTGCATAAACTTGTATCAACCAGTGCAAACCTGAAAAGACCTGTTTAAACCTGCATAAACCTGTAAAAAGTCTGTAAATCAGTGTACACCTTTATAAACCAGTTTAAATCTATATAGACCTGCATAACCAGTATCACACTCTCTCTCTCTCCCTCCCCCCCCTCTTCTTTTTCTCTCTGATGACCTCTACTCTGTCCTTTGCACACTGTCCTTCTGTCCCCCGTTTCTCTCTCTCTCTCTCTCTCCCCCTCTCTCTTTCTCTCCCTCTCTCTTTTTCTCCCTCTCTCTCTCCCCCATCTCTCTGTCTCTCTCTCTCTCTCTAAGTCTCTCCCTCTCTCTGTCTCTCT